>JAAEAF010003838.1:170885-289976 GCA_011037195.1 Triatoma infestans | reverse complement strand
GGATACTAAATTCCTGACAAATTGGCTTCTTAGACTTGCTCCCTCTGTGTTCTGAGTAGAGTACCGTATATGTTTTAAATTTGGAGTGATTCCCGTATTCCCTAAAAACTTCCCTTTCAACTTAACGATCCAGAATTTCAGTATGCTTCATGTGGGACATTAATGTAGACTCTTCGAGCACTACCTCTTCGCCAGAAAAATGCGAAGTTGAGCGAGTATCTCTGTCTTGGCTATACCGCCTGAACAAAACTGACTTATTGGTCTTATACAGGAATTGGTCCCTGGGTTCCGCCACTAAAGTTAGAACTTTGCGCAGAACAGTAAGGGCTTATTTTCTTAATAACCCACTCCTTTGGACGGTTTCTACTGCCATAAGCTGTACCGATATGCCTGATCCAAAACCCGAGGGCATGTCTAGCCAGCCTAGGGCCATTACCTATTCTCCTCTGTGCCCATTATCGAACTTCCAGGGCATTAGATTTGATAATTCTTCAGCACTAGGCCCTGAAGACTTCCTAATTCGCCTTAAAGAAAAGAAAAGGGCTCTCCAAATCGATGATGGTCAACTTTTAGCCTTCTTGCCAGAATTGTTCCAAGGCACTCCCCTTAACTGGTGCAGACTAGAAAGCGATACATGGCATACATGGGAGGACTTTGAAACCGCATTCCGAGCGGCATTTTTGCCACATGATTATCAGGCTAAATTAAGAAAAGAAATTGAGAGAAGGACACAGGGAGAAACGGAAAAGATTTTTGACTTCGTTATTAATATGAAAACCTTGTTTAAAAGATTATCTACCTCTCCTTCTGAGAGAGAACAAATCTCAATGATCTACAAAAATTTACTGCCTAAATACCAATTTTTCTTTAGATCTTCCGAAGTACTAAGTCTTTCCCGGCTAACGGAGCTTGGCCAGGAGCTGGAGAAAGTGGAGGAGAACGCCAAGGCTTACAAGCCACCCCCAAGTAAAGAGAATAGTATGGTTCCCGAGGCAGCGTATGAGCCACCTGTAACCTCCCGTAACAAGCCACCTAAGAAGTCAACACAGGTTGCCTCTATTCAGCCCTCACCTAAGATTAAACCCAAGGGTAAGCGTACCGAATTCAAGGCAAAAGCTACTCCCGAGGCAAATAGTTCACAGTTACCTGTCCCTAAAGAGGAGAAAACCCCTCCCAAGGATAAAGAATTACTTTGCTGGAATTGTCTCTCGTCTGGCCATCGATACCCTCAATGTCCCGAACCTAGAACCTCCCTTTTCTGCTACCACTGTGGTACCAGAGGGGTTACGTGTAAGCGGTGCCCTAATTGTAGGAAGGAGGGAAACTAGGACAGAGTCAGGCCGATGAGGTCTCTCCTGGCTCTGATGACGTAAATGACCTCGAGAATCCGAACCCCAACGAAAGATACCTTTCCTCCTTAGCTTCGGACGAAGAAAGACTCTTTATTAGCATCCGTCTAGGATCTACTAAGCTGTTAGCTCTCCTGGATACTGGAGCTACCCACTCCTTTCTGGGTCCTGAAGGAATGACTGACCTTCGACCCGGCGATTTCGAAATATCTCGCCATAGTCCCTACACCGTGAATCTAGCCAATGGAGCCGAAGAAACGGTAAAGGAAACTGTCTATATTTCCGCGCATCTTCAAAGTAGGAACATTTACCTTCCTTTTGCCTTTTTACCTAACTTGTCAGTTCCCTGCTTGTTGGGAATTGTTGCTCTTAAGACTTTAGGAATTGTAATGGATGCCGCCTCTTGCACTTGGTGGTTGAGGGAGGCACCGAATCAGACATTCCCGTTTGAAGTTGCTCGTACTTCCGTTCCTCGCATTGCAGGCATTAAGCGTCTGACTCCAACCGAGTCGCAGATGTTGGAAGACGCTCTGCAAAAAGCCTTGAAAGAGGATGAAAGGGTGATAGGGGCAACGACATTAATAGAGCACGTTATTAACGTAGGGGATAATGCACCAGTTAAGCAGCGGGCTTACCCCGTCTCTCCCATTATCCAAGAGGCCATAAACGAAGAAGTGGATAGGATGTTGGACGAGGAGATTATCGAGCCGTCACAGAGCCCTTGGGCTAGTCCCGTCGTGATGGTTCGGAAGCCCAATGGTAAATACCGGTTCTGTGTGGACTACCGTAAGGTAAATTCCCTCACGGTACCCGATGTTTATCCACTTCCTAATATGAACTCGTTATTGGATCAATTACGAGAATGCCGATATTTGTCGAAGTTGGACTTGTCCCACGCTTATCACCAAGTTCCCTTGGCTTCTCATTGTCGTGAAATCACAGCTTTCATCGTTCTAGGACGTGGACTTTTCCACTTTAAACGATTACCGTACGGGCTATGCGGAGCTCCTGCGACATTTCAACGCCTTCTGGACAGGATTATAACACCTGACTTATCCCCAGCCTGCTTCGCATACCTGGATGATATAGTAATAGCGACAGGTACCTTTAACGAACATCTACACTACCTTCAGCTGGTTCTAGATAAGCTTAGGCAGGCAGGGCTGAAGCTTAACCCCGACAAATGCGAATTCGGGTGTAACGAAAAACAATATCTGGGTTTCCTGGTTAATGAGCAGGGCTTGCAGGTAGATCCAGGGAAAGTAGAACCCCTACTCCAATATCCACCTCCTAAGAATGTGAAAGAGCTAAGGCGACTAATTGGGATGTCGTCGTGGTATAGGCGTTTCATACCTAACGCATCCGACCTTATGAGGCCCCTCACTGAACTATTAAAGAAAGGAAAGAAATGGGAGTGGGGAGACAAACAGCAATTTGCTCTTGACGAAATAAAAACAATTCTAACTTCCGCTCCAGTTCTTGCCCGACCTGACTTCAGTCAGCAATTTGTGGTGCAAACCGATGCGAGTGCCACTGCATTGGGTGCTGTTCTGACTCAAGTCATTGATAACCAAGAGAGAATCATCGCTTACGCTAGTAGAGCCATGTCTGCCCCTGAAAGGAACTACAGCGTAACCGAAAAGGAATGCCTCGCTGTGGTTTGGGCTATTCGGAAGTTCAGACCCTATCTCGAAGGCTACCGGTTTAAGGTGATTACGGACCACATCAGTCTGAAGTGGCTCCGTAACCTTAAAAACCCTTCTGGGCGACTAGCAAGATGGGTCTTGGACTTACAAGGCTACGACTTCGAAGTCCAATACCGGAAGGGATGCCATAACTTTGTTCCAGACTTCCTTTCTCGGCTTCCCTTAGAGGAAATGAACCTTAAGGAAGAGGCCGTAATACCTCAGATCTCTCTCATTTCTAATCCGTCGGATATAAAAGACAAATGGTATTTGGATAAGGTAGATCAAGTAGGGAAAAGACCTGATGACTTTCCCGACTGGAAGTGCGAGGGAAATAGACTGTTTCGCCACTTTATGGATGAGATCTCCGAATTGATCGGGGATGATTCCTATAATTGGAAACTGGTGATCCCCAAAGATCATGTGCCACAGATTCTAAAGGAGAATCATGATCGGCCAGAAGCGGGACACCTGGGAATTGAAAAGACCCGTTCCCGTATAGCGAAGCTATACTACTGGCCAGGAATGGCTAAGGATATTGCCTCATACATCAGACGCTGTACGATCTGTCAGCTTACAAAACCCATTCAGCGTTTACCTGCCGGAGAAATGGGACACCGAAACCTCTCGAAACCGTGGGACATAGTCTCAGCGGATATTATGGGACCTTTTCCCAGGTCTAAAAACGGCTTTTCTTACCTCCTTATTTTCTTGGATTCCTTCACTAAGTGGGCCGAACTGATTCCCATGCGTACGGCCAATGCTAATACGGTATGTAATGCATTCCGTCAGTATGTCGTCTATAGGTGGGGAACCCCCAGAGTACTCCATACTGACAACGGGACTCCCTTTGTGAACAAGCTTTTGCAGGGTTTAGCTACTAGCCTAGGGGTCATATTGAGCCGCACTCCTCCTTACTGGCCGCAGGCTAATCCTGTAGAACGGACTAATAGGGTTGTTAAAAGTATGATTGTTGCTTATGTTAAAAAACACACGGAATGGGATGCCCTTTTACCTGAATTAATGTTTGCTATGAATACGTCGACTCACAGCTCTACTGGGTTCACTCCAGCTTATCTGAATATGGGTCATGAACCCCGAGCACCTTCCGCATATATATCCTCTGTCCATGGATCCTCACAGCCTTCATCCTCTCTCCAGTCTACAGAGGTTGCTACATGGGCCAAACAGGTATCACAGCTCAAGGAACTTAGGATTTTTGTAGAATCTAAGCTAGTAGAAGCCTCGGCCAAGCAGGCTCGATATTATAATCGAGGTAGGCGTAGAATTAATTTTAACGTAGGTGACCTGGTGTTGAGACAGAGCCATCCGCTTTCCTGCGGAGCCGAGCGATTTTCAAGTAAGCTAGTGCCTAAATTCGAAGGCCCGTTCCGCATCCTGAAGAAGACATCAGACAACATCTACAGCCTGGAGTCAGAGAGCGGCCAGCCGATGGGCCTCTGCCACGTCGCTCAGATAAAGCCGTATTACCCGGAACAACAGCGTGAGAGGGCTCACGCCTCCGAAGAAGGGGAGGTGTAACCGAGTGGCAACACTGGGCGGTTGAAAACGCTGGCCTAGTGGTAGGTTACGATAAGGCTCTCTCTCTCACTAGGTTTTCACCACGTGCGTAAAGTACCATTGCCTAATTATTACTGATTAAGATTGATCATACCTTATCTCGATTACCTATATAACTATAACTATAGCGATAACTATAACTGTGTCATACCTAGTGTACAAATAAATTACAGCTACAGAAAAGTGAGTTCAGTAAATTTTGAGACCCGCTCCTCTCACCCTGTGTTAGCCGGAGGAAAAAGGAAAAACCCACCGGGACTGGATAAATAAAGTGGTTATGGAAATTCCTGGCGCCCAAGGATTATCTCAGGTAGAGAAAATAATTACCAAATTAAGTGACTTTCCTCAACCGCTTTCCTCTAATCCCGAAGAGGGGTTATAGTGGAAATCCCAGGTTTTAAGAAAATCGGATGACAGGAAGTGCATTTTACTGAACGTAGTTTTCAGTTTTATACTATTTTCTCTAAAACGGCCGTAACGATATTCTGTAAACTTTAAACATTAACTACACGTATAAAGAGCTACAACTTTTATTTAGGACATTTCTCCGGAAAAATTCATTTAAGGGGACTTTTGGCGGAGGGTGCGGGGTTATGGTTTCCTTTTAAGTGCTACTTTAGTTCAACAATGTTTTTAGTACAATTCTGTTAACTAAATAATATTAATTATAATTATATAATTGCCAAAATTCCCAGTTTGAAGAAAATCGGTTGAGCGGAAGTGCGAATTTCTGAATAGATTTTTCATTTTTTTAATGATTTTCTCCATAAAAATGCGGTCGGTTTTAGACACTAATAAGAATTTTAAGTGCGAAGAAAAGTTGCCACTTCGCACTAAGAGAAAGTCGCATGAGTGTTTCACACCAGATTTTGTTAAACAAAAAACAGTACAATCTTATAGAATAAAGAACTTTAGTTCTTAGAACAGGATGGGCGGAAAGCCGGCGGGAAAATAGACGTACTGCCCGGGAGACTATTCGTGGATAAAAGAAACTGATTAATATTCAACAATATCTCTCTCTCTGTTACTTATTGATCTGAACGGAAAACCTGATAAAAAAGAGCCGCAATCAGTCCAACCTAAATAGCCAATATTGTATTATAATGTATAATCAATGAAATACACAAATGAGTTGTTTTTAGTATTTGCGTATTTAATTTTCATTGATTGTAAGTCGAATGAACCTATTTTTGAATGAAAGCAACATGGAAGAAAACAAACGTCACATACGTTTGGTGATTGAAACTTAATTAAAACTCGTGGTGTTCCACTGATTGGACAAACATTGATCGTGCTGTTGAAATGCATTTACTGATTGAGCCGGCGGCTCTACGACAGACAAACAAACAATAAACTTTGACAAACTAAATAAAAATAAAACAAATAAACAAAAAAAAATGTGTAAACATTGTTATTATTTTTAGTAGTTAAACGAACAAACAGACAAATATAAATCTTGATTTTTGTCGTGTAAACATGTGACAATATTTATTACTCTCACTAGTGAGATTATTACAGCATGGTACTAAGTGGTTTTTATTTTTTGAAAACATGTTTGTACGAGTAATAATAGATCTGATGGGAGATGTCCACTAGTTTAGGCCATTATTGTTTGGTTATTTTTCAACAGAAAGATAAAACTTTGAGGAGTTTAGTGCTGCCATCTGGATGGACGTTGTTACAATACTATTTTATTATCCAGCTCTTTTTTTATTATTATTTCTAATAAAAAAAGGCTAATTGACTGCAGTCCAAGATCGGCGTACTTTTCGCCATTTTGTTTTCCTTTCCTTCCCGGGAAACTAGGGGAAAAAGAACCCGAAAAATTGTTTACTACAACTTGTGCTAGTTATAGCTGTTCTTTTTTTTTTGCACAAAACTTTCTAGCAAAGTACATAGATTGATGATTTATGAACATACCCAGATTCTGAACCTTCCCAACTCCTGAGATTTCTCAGAGATCTTAATCTGGAAGGGGTGTTGTAGGTGTGAGTGGGAGGTCACCTTTGGCGCCAGTGGTGTGGCACAATAGAGCTCGTTTGGTCTCAGTGCAATATACCACCCCCCAAAAAAATACCTGAGTGGACTTTTGTGGAGCGCTTCTGTCAAAACCAGCAAAGATTATATTCAGTTTAAATTTAAACTGCACTGACATTCCCCGAAACCCTCTAAAAAATTTTTATTTGAAAAAATATTACAAATAAAAGTGCCAGGTTTATAGCTGTACAGTGATCATTTCCGGTTTAAACAAACAGCCGTTTTCGAGATCATTAAAAAAACAAACTCAAAAGCGTATTTTATAAAATTTCACTTCGAGTTAAACGATTTCCTTCAGATTTTGGAATTCTAATGTGTATTAATATTACGTATATAAATGATTAAACCATACACTCAACTGATGTGGTGCTTGAAAGAAAAGCTTAACGCTAGTGCTCCTCCAGAACCATCCAAAAAACAATTGTCCCGGCAAAATGGTTAAAATAAATGTACTAGATATTTATGTGTGTAGATATTATACGAAGTTTGGGGAAAATCGTCGGAGCCATTTTTCAGAAAAACGCGCAAAACTGAAAAACTCATTCAGTAATGCCGATTGACGGAGTTTGCTCGAATCCTTCTATCGCAGATTGTGTGCTGCGATTTCTCGTTTTTGAAATATTTTGTTAATACCTACCTAGCTACACACACACACACACACACACACACACACACAGAGAGAAACATATACATACTGACCATTGGCTAAAATTACTTTTTTCGTACTCCGGGGACCACAAAACATAAAAATTCAATTTCGAAAATTTAACACGAACGCAATAGTTCCTCTCAATTGCATATAAATTGCTACTACAATATGACACCCCATGTCTTTAAAAGAAAAAAAGTTAATCTTTACATTTTTATACTGACCCACCCATCCCCCTGAAAGGAGTGGGCTAAGCAAAGGGAATGGAAATAATGACAAATGGCTCTACTAAAAATACATATATATTAAAGAAAATAACTCCGTTTACAAACAAAAGAATTACGTAACTGGATATACAAAAGAAAAGATTACTTATACAGTTTACATAAAAAGAAATTAATTAATGGAACATATATACACGAAAATCGAACTACAAGTAACACTTCTTAGTTCTTTTGATAAACTAAAGAGAGTCTCTCTCCGACATGTAAAATACCAAAGTACGTACATATGTTTTAAGATTACTGCCAGTTAAATTAAGATTAAATTAAGACACTGCCAGTCTGGGCGAGGTGAGGGATGGAGCGGCACTCTACCTGTCGAACTATCTCAGCCAGCGTCATAGGCCCTACTGACCTACTGCCTGCTCCGTATACCCCCACACCAACAGCCGAGCTGGCCATCCCCACTCCACTTACTTACTCCACTCCTCCCTTTTTCAAAGTGGAGCTTCCTCTTGAACTCCACTTTGGTCTTCGGCCGGTAGGGGTCACTTCTTGTTTGGGATGTTGTGTAACCTCTGGGTTTCTCCGGACTGTTGACGAAAACTTTCTTTTTCGTTCGCTACCAACAGGATTTTCGTTCTTGTTCAGGACCGGCAACTCCTGCGTTGAACCTCCTTACTTGGCTCTTCCTCTCTTCGGTTCCGTGCCCTCTTCGGTTCTGGACTACCTAATCGGGGACACAAGCTCCTCTGACTTGGTTGCGGGCGCTGCTCCGATGCCTCCTCTGGCGACCTCCATAACTTCACAAAAGTCAACAGCTTCTCTGAAGGTTCAACTCGACTCAGATATCCCAATGCTGGGATATCTCCAGATATCCCAATGCTGGGATATCTCCAGATATCCAAATGCTGGGATATCTTCAGATATCCAAATGCTGGGTTGTTACCCTTTAGGATATCACGGGCCTCTGGCAAGACGCGGCGTTACTTGAGAGTCTTACCGAGCGCACCTCCATCTCCCTTATTTTTCTCTATCTTTTACTAATTATTGGAGACTCCTTCTTTCGTCTATCCTAACTGATTAGTCACAATGTTACAGATAAAACAATGTTAGCAGGTTTACCCTTCACTCTCCATACCTTCTTCCCTTGTATCAAACCGCCGATGAGCCCGCGGCCTCAGATTTACCCCTGCATAGCTGTCCGGTAATACCTCATTCGCCTCTGTTTGATCGAAGTCTGCTGGTTGAGGGATCCAGGTGGGGTCGTGTGGATCATCCGCGTATTCTCCATCGCTCGACTCTTCAGCCGATTCCTCCACTTCTTCGGATCCCGATTGTTCGAATGGGCTACTTTCCACTCGCCTCGCTTCTCCTGAGCTATTATCACCTCCAGCCATTTCCAAGTTGGCCGAATGGTCACTTTCCCCCTCTTCCGAGCATTTTTCCGAACAATGTTCCCGCATTTTCGGTACCTGGGGCTTCCTATAGGCTTCAGAAGTTATGGGCGGGTTTGAGCCGATTTATATGCACGAGGCATCTACCTCCGGCCGCGAAGGACAATTCATAATTTACTGGGGTTGTTTTTGCCACCACCGTGTGGGGACCTGTCCAGGGTCGCCGAAACTTTCTTGCATGCCCCATGGGAACGGCCGGCTCGTACAGGTATACCTGTTCCCCAATCCCGAATACGCGCATCTTCTTATTGGCATTGAAGATATCAGTCCGCTGTTTCCTTGCCCGTGCGTCTGTTTCTCGGGTCTTGCGGTAAGCTTCTTCAAGGCCCCTCCTTACCGACATCACAAATTCCTGTACTGTTAGTTCCGGGTTTTCCGCTGCCACGCTGCAATCGAATGGAAGCTCGAGTTCCCTCCCATGGATCAGGAAATGAGGGGTGAATCCTGTGGAGAAATGTGGCGTTGATCTATATGCCATAAGCACGAAGGGCACCCAACGGTCCCAATCCCTTCCATCCCGTCGAACCACGCACGCCAGGGAATCTCCAAGGGTTCGGTGCAATCTCTCTACCATCCCATTGCCCTGAGGGTGGTACGCGGAAGTTTGCAGCTTTTTGATCCCTAGCATTTTGCACGCGGCCTGAAACAGACCAGACGTAGAATTGCGTCCTTGATCTGTGAGGACTTGCTGCGGAGCTCCATGACGTAAAATCAATCCTTCAACGAACGCTCGCGCCGTCTCCTCTGCTGACTGGTCTTTTATAGGGATCGTTTCCGCGTATCTTGAGAAGTAATCGATAAAAGTTAACAAATAACGGTTTCCCGACGAGCTCAACGGAAGGGGTCCTACTATATCGAGCGACACTAATTCAAAGGGCCTGGAGGCACTGTATTCTGGAGCAAGTGGGACATGCAATCCCCCCGGTGATTTACGCTCTTGACATAGACGGCATGATTTAACAAACTCTTTGATGTGTTTCTCCATTTGGGGCCAGTAAAACTTATTCTTGATTCTTTTTATGGTTCTGGCGGCTCCCGGATGCCCGGACCACGCCGTGCTATGGTATTGACTTAGTATTCGATCTCGCAACTTTAGGGGAACTAACACTTTCCATTTCGCACGATCTCTTATGCCACCCGTCCATAATACCAAAGGCCGCTTTCCCCTTTCTCAGCGCGTCCCTCCTTGATTACGGCTTGGCACCATTCATCTCGCTCCTGTGCAACGGCTAAGTCCGTCCCATCGGATGAGCCGTCCACTGCAGCCACTGCTCGGCTGAGAGCATCAGCGTTGGAATGCCTGTGTACCACATCATACACAAACTCGGAGAGTCGTAAGGCCCAACGAGTTAACCTGGCGGATGGGTCCTTCAGGCGCAACATCCATCTTAAAGTAGCATGATCTGTAATAAGCGTAAACCGCCGACCCAGTAGCTAGCAGCGGAACTGGGCTGTCGCCCACACAACCGCCAGCAACTCTGTTTCCGTCGTGGAATAGTTACGTTCAGCCGCATTTAACTGTCGACTCGCGTAGGCCACAGGCCTCTCACACCCATCCCGCATTTGTGATAGCACGGCCCCAAGGGCAACACTAGATGCATCGGTAGCTAAAATGAATGGGTCTGCAAAATCGGGGTAAATTAGCACGGATTCTGAACACAGCGCGCTTCGCAGGGAGTCGAATGCGGTTTGCTATAATTCTTCCCATTTAAATGAAGCGTCCTTCCGAAGCAAAGCAGTTAGGGGTTTGGCAATCGCAGAAAATCCCTTAATAAATCGACGGTAGTAACCCGCTAATCCTAAAAAGCTTTTAACGGCTTGCAGCGTGTTTGGGATAGGGTAAATTTTAATAGCCTGAATTTTATCTGGATCGGGACAAAGCCCATTCGATGACACCACATGACCCAAGTATTTCACCTTGGGTTGTGCAAAATGGCATTTTTCTAAATTTATCTTCAAGTTTGCTTCCTCAAGTTTGGCAAGAACATGGTTTAGTCTTCGACAGTGTTCTTCCAGGGAGGAGCTATAGATAATCACATCGTCGAGATAAACGAAGCATTCTTCGCCTTTCAACTCAGCCAATAGTTGGTCCATCAGGCGTTGAAAGGTCGTAGGTGCATTGACCAGGCCAAAGGCCATGCGTTTGTACTCGTAATGCCCGCCCATGGTGGAGAATGCCGTCTTCTCGCAATCCCCAGGCCAGATGGGGATCTGATGGTAGCCACTACACAGATCCAGCGTGGAAAAATACTTACTTCTTCCAAGAGCTTCCAGCGTTTCCACGATAAGGGGCAAAGGGTACGCATCTGTCTTCGTAACTTGATTGAGCCCCCGGAAGTCGGTGCAAAAGCGGTATTTAATAGTCCCGTCTTCCGATTTTTTCGGAACCAGCACCACAGGGGCGGCCCACGGACTGGATGAGGGTGCAATCACTCCTTTATCGAGCATTTTCTTTAATTGCTCTTCAATCACGGGCTTTTGGTAGTGCGGGACCCTGTAAGGTCGTTTCGTTATGGGACTCTCTTCGCTAGTGTTAATATGGTGAAATACTGGTAACCTACAACCCTCTTTGTTTGGTTCCTCAAATACGTGAATATACTGCCTCAATACTGCTAGTATCTGTTCCTGTTCAGGGCCAGCTAAATGTAGCAGTCTCTTTCGCCACTCCTCTTCTAGCCGGCCAGGTCGGCCACTTTGTATGTTGGTAGTACCTACAATTTTTATCGCCTCACTAACTTGCCCGAGCTGGGTCTCCTCCACGAGCCCTAAGCGTTGCCCTTTTCCCACATCAATTGGGCCGTTGGTTAGATTGATCGCCCTCACCCAAATCTGCCGCCTTTCAGGGGTATGTAGGCTGCGCGCAATCCGCAGGCCTTGCTGGGGTTGTATTCCAGGCTCGAACAATATTTCGCCTGTGAGTGATTCTTGCACTCTCCCTTGCACGACAGTTTCGCTATATGGAGGGATCGTTACTTTCCTGACTGCCTTCACGAAGACTGCCTTGTCCCTAGGAACTCCCGCCCCCTTTAGCCTCTCCTTGGAACCGGGTTTCAAGGATACCCTCATGTTCTGAGCGTCTACCACCATCCTCATTTTGCTCATCAGGTCCAAACCTATCAAACCATCTCCCTTGGAAGTAATCGGAGCCACTAGGAACCGGTGCTCGACCACCACATCGCCCAGTCTACATTCCACCTCTTGTTCACCCTCGATGGAGATGGCCGTCCCTGTCACTCCAGTTGCCACAAAATGGGGGTCTTTTATAGGCACATGCTTGATCGCTTCCTTAATGATCGAAATTTCGGACCCACTATCGACCAGTAGCGTTCGCGCGGTCCCGGCTAGCGAGACTACTACCGTAATTCCCTTCGAACATTCTGCGGAGACAGTGGGGACGAGTCGTTGGTTTATGGCCCCTAACTTGACTGAGGACCGGACGGTGGGGCATCCGTGGGTCCGTACCCTTTTGGGGCCACTACCTCTGTAACTGGATTATTACACTGGCATGCGCCGACCGATGATGAAGTTGCTCGCTTAGAGCAGTCGCGTGCATAGTGGCCGTGTTGCCCGCACACATAGCACATAATTTGTGCCATCCGATTCCCCCCTCGACTGGGTCGTTGGGTACTTCCCTTCGGGGCTGATTCTTGTGGGCGTTGCAGTCTCTTAAGGGGGCAGTTTCGAGCAAAGTGCCCAGTTTGGTAGCAATTAAAACAACTCCCGACTCGCTTTCCTACTGGAGCGCTCGAAGAGCCGGCTATCTCTTTCCCTTGAGACCCCGTTATGGCCCCTACATCACAGCGGTAATTGGTTTGTTGCTGTGTGTTCTCAATTCTCGCCGCCATTTCGATTGCTTGGGGAAACGATAATGGGGGATTATATTGCACCTGTAAACCTACTTCCGGTCTTAGGCCCTTGACATATGCCGCGAGTGTAACCCGCATCGCTTCTTCCCGCGCCCACCGATTTTCTTCAGGCGATCTTATTCCCTTAGGGATAGTTTCTTCTCCTAACTTCCGGCACCGGTCGGCAAACTCTTTAGCGCTTTCACGCGGCTGCTGCGTCAATGAATTTAATTGTAACAATTTCTGCGCAGGAGATACCACTGGGTCAAAACGTTCCTTAAGGATGCGTTTGTACTCCCCGAACGAGGACGAAGGTTCCAACAGCTCAGGGAAACCCGCTATACAATTCGCGGCAGCTCCCGTTAATTTTAGCCTGCATATAAGTTTCTTGTCCTGTTCCGTCCACCCCCCGCATTCCGCTACCATCTCAACATTTCGCAGAAAGTTGTCGACCGATTCTTCTTCCTCTCGCCCACCCCAGGGACGTATTAGTCCCTGCAGCCCCAGATCTCTTTTCACTTTAGTTTCCCCGGATGCATCCTGTCCACCAGTACTAAGAGCAGATGCATTACGTAATTCTTCATTTTCATGTTTTAATTTCAGTAACTCCGCCCTTAACTTCTCTACCGTCTCGGTGTTTGGCATTTCGAATAATATTGTGATTAAACCCAATCGAAAGACAAGCTTGCGCTAAAAAAAATAAGCCGTCACACGACCCCGTACTAGTTCCAATGTTATGGCTATTTATATAATTTATTTAATTTTTTATTATTATTTTTTTATTTTTTTTTCCTTAATTATAATAAACAAGTTTTCTTTTCAATTTTTTTTTTTTTGTATCAAGTAGTGGTATATTTAATTTTTCTATTTTTTTATTTGCCCGGCTCGCTTTACGATCTTCTTCACTGTTTTTAAATTATTTTTCAATAATTTTTTTTCTTACCTACCTTATGTTTTCTAGAAACAACACAAAAAATCAGGAAAACAATGAATGGTTTGAAGTTATTCTCACTAATTTAATAAATTAACCTTTGCGCTTGAGTTAATCACATATCACATCAGAAACATATATTCGTTACTACGCTAATTCAAATGTTAAATTTACACAAAATTTTAGTGGGTGTATACACGTTTTTTTTTTTTTTGTGTACCCCACACCTGACACCAGTTGTAAGGAGTGGGCTAAGGAAAGGGAATGGAAATAATGACAAATGGCTCTACTAAAAATACATATATATTAAAGAAAATAACTCCGTTTACAAACAAAAGAATTACGTAACTGGATGTACAAAAGAAAAGATTACTTATACAGTTTACATAAAAAGAAATTAATTAATGGAACATATATACACGAAAATCGAACTACAAGTAACACTTCTTAGTTCTTTTGATAAACTAAAGAGAATCTCTCTCCGACATGTAAAATACCAAAGTACGTACATACGTTTTAAGATTACTGCCAGTTAAATTAAATTTAAATTAAGACACTGCCAGTCTGGGCGAGGTGAGGGATGGAGCGGCACTCTACCTGTCGAACTATCTCAGCCAGCGTCATAGGCCCTACTACCCTACTGCCTGCTCCGTATACCCCCACACCAACAGCCGAGCTGGCCATCCCCACTCCACTTACTTACACCCCTAATTTTGTCTGAATATATCTAATATGTAAACAAAATTTGCTTTGTGTCTCCGAAATTGTCGATTTATTTCATTTCTAACTTTCTTACCTCCAAATGAGCCATAATAAGTTTTACTTTCTGTGGCCGTTATAAGAGTCTCAAATTTTTCGAAACTCAATTTTCAGCGGAAGCTGAATGTTTCAAATTGTCGTTAAAAAAAATGGAAGAAGTAGAAAAAAAGTTTTTTAAGATGATCGATGTGTGTCTGTCTAAACAATATTTCTCAAAAACCAGAATAACTCCTGTAAATTCAAATTTGATATTCCGTTAAGACAGCACCATCACTTCTAGCACAATGGTGGCAGTCGAAATCTGCCAACCAAAAATTGAGACTTTAATGAACGTTAGTTTTTAAAATTATTGCGATTTTATTTTTTTTTTGAAATGGCTCCTACAGTTTTCATTGCACACTACCTACCCAAATCAAGGACTGTACCTTGATTGGAAAAAATTTTCTTAGAACGTTATTTATTTTTCGGAGGGCTTTGGGGAAATTGCAACGTTAAGCTTTCCGCTCGAATACTAATTCTTTTCAGCGTAAGCTACTCCCACTTTCATAATATTAAGGTGAGGTAAAGCTTTGCTAGAATTCAATGTTTGAGGAAATTTGATCTATCGAAACAAAAACTTCTTTCAGAAGGTTCTCGGGTTTTCCTAAATGGGTCTCAAGATGGCTATCAAACTATATATGGGTATTCTACCTATCACTTTTAGTAGAATATTTTCAGGATTAATGATTTTAGGTTTGTCTTTTTCGTTGAGAAATCCGTGAGTAACATCAACATTATATACTGCAATTACAAGATTTGTTGGATGCTGACGGAAAGCGCCTCTATAAAATGTAGTTACATTTAGGTCGCTTGGCACCCGACCAAGAATCTGATTTACAACGGCATTAGCTTATAGCAAGAGTACCTTAGCTTATAGTAATAATTTTCTGATTATGTCCTAAATATTGTTAACATCAATATTACATCATCCCTACTAACATATGCATTTTCAGAAAAAGAAAAAAAAAATGCAGAAAAACCTGGAGTTCAATATGGGGAACCTCCATGAAGATATATATGGGAAATTTGGATGGGGAATAACAATATGGAAAAAAATGGGCTCTCAGAATATTAAATTTTAACAGATCAATTATCTGCTTCGTTATTTTAATAATAAACCGAGCTTCCATGTTTGAACTTATAATTAATGAATTTTCTTCATAATAATTAAGTACAAGAATAAATCTGGCCAATTAGCCGAGTTTGAAACCAAATTCAAGTAATTGATTGGTCAGTAAATGAATCTAATTAATTTTAATTTATCAAAAAAAAAAAAAAAAAAAAGAAAAAAAAAAAGGAAACCCGTCTTTCCTCTTTTAGCGGTTTAATGTTTAATTTTCTTGTTTTTCCAATATTGACTATGTAATTTTATAAAGACAAAATTGGCCATTAAGTTGGTAACAGTGGTAAATTTATTACCTAATAGAGAGCCAATTTACTGCCGTTTGGTTTAGCTGGTCACCACATAAAGTAGTGTTTGCACTAGGCAAATATACTTTGGCGATAGTGAATGTTTAAAGTTGCTCTGATTGTATATTGAAACAATTTAAGTAATTTCAAAAAGAAGAAATTCACATTTGGCTCTCTTATATTAAATATATTGAGGGAGATTTTTGTTGTCTACTTTACGTATATATGTAATTGTTATCGACTAATTTGTATATATTATATATTAGCATACGGTTGTTTAATATTGTAGGTATTTGCATTTATATTTGTACACTGATATAGCATCTTCACAAAGAAGAATCCAGATCAGATGTAATATCTAATTTGAGTTATGATATCAATTGGTGATATAAGTTTGGTCAATTTGATAAACTCCACTTTTATGGATTGAGATACACTTTTGAAAGAAATCATTTTTTTTTTTGTGCGGCGATACAAAATCCTGTAATGTACATTTTAAAATTCATGTAACTTTATCTCATTCACTGTAAAAAAAATGATTGAGACGTAACAAATTTAAAAAAAAAAAATTGAATTATCATGGAAAATACATGTTTGAGGTCCCCTGAATATGAAGAAAAGATTTTTAGCGAATGGTCTACGAGTGTGTCTGGGTATGTATTTATCTCGGTTTGTGTGTGTCTTGTTATGTATTTTACCGAGAAAACCGAGATAAATACATAACAAGACATAAATATCTAAAAAGCGAAAAGTTGGAGGAAGCTGAAACATGGTATTCAATTTAGGCACTGCCACCGTATCAGACACGAAGATTTCGGGAATAATCCATCGGGAAGTGGGCCGTTACTAAAAGTTTGTTTTTTTTTTTCAATTTTTCGCGAGTTTTTTCGTAAACAACTCTTATGTGAATATTATGAAATTTTCTTTAAATTTCAAATATTATCTACACACATAAATACCTATCATTTTTATTTGTGAAATTTTCCTGGAGAAATTGTTTTTTGGGGGTTCTGGGGGGAACCGTAGCGTTATCCTTCCCACTAAAGTACCACTTAATATAATATTATATGGTTATTCCAGCTGTATAATATTAATACACACCAAAAGCAATAATGGAATTGCAAATTTGAAGGAAATCGGTTTCCAGGAAGTCCGATTTACAGAATAGGTTTTTGAGTTTTTTGGATTTTTTTTTCGAAAACTATTGCAACGATTTTCTTTAAACTTGGAATGCTTGCTGCTTAGGGATAGAAACGCATTACATTTAGTCGAAACATTTTTCGATAGAGGTCTTAGTTAGCAAATTTATAGGCAAAAGCCTTCTAGATTTTGATATAGAGCGGTCCACATAAGGCCGGTAAGGTATACAAGTAAAATTCCTTCTACCATTTTTATGACCAGCTCAACTAAACATTGTAACGTTATGTGTGCAGATAGTATACAAAGTTTAAAGAAAATCATTAGAGCCGTTTTTGAGAAAATCTTGAAAAACTGGAAAAAAATTCAATAATGGCGCTTCCGGTAGATGGATTTTGCCCAAAGTCTTCGTGTCTGTTGCGGTTGTAGTGTGTAAATGGAATACCAAGTTAAAGCGTCCCATGACTTTCCATTAGTGAGATATTCTTTATTTTATTTTATTTTATTTTTTTATTTATTTATTTATTTTAAAGCGACTCAACATCTGTGGTAATTTGCGCCCGGAGCCTTCTCAGTGCACGGCCGGCCTCCGGACAGTGTTCTCCCGTTACAGACAGCTTTGTCCATCACCGGGGAGCTGTAGGGGCTCCTAGGAAGAGAAAATCTAAGGGTAGCACGGCTGGATTCGAACCCGTGATCTCCGCGTTGCTAGTCGAGCGCTAATCTCTTCCCTAAGATATTCTGTTAAAAATACTCACGTGCATATAGGCCATTAGCTAAAAACATTTTTTTTTATTCTGGGGACCCTAAAATAGTATTTCCGGTGCAACTCTATTTCGAAAATACGCAATACCTTACTAAGAGTAAGAGAAATTAATATCATTTACTGACAAAATCACATGAATTTAAAATTGCATTCAAAATTATTTTATTAAGCCTATTACACTTTGTAAATATTATTTAATTTTATATTTCTCTTTGTCTTACTTTTATTATTATTATCATTAATAATTTCTGAATAAAAAGAAAAGAAAAGGCTTCTTCTTGCAAAAAACAAAAATAGACCATTTATTTCACACAAAGCATACATTCTGAGGACAACTCTTCCTCTCAATTTTAAGTTGCCACACTCCGTCTAAACCACGCCATTCCTTTATTTATTAATCTCTAACTGATTTTCTAATAATTTTACTTTACGAGGAATGGCTAACGTCTCATCACCTCTAGAAGAACAGTCCTAAAATCATTCACGAGAAAAATATTTCAAGTACTAATAATAAGACTCGCATGTGTGTCTAGCAATCAAGTTTTAGGAAAATTCTTTCAAGCTGTTGTTGAGAAAATCACAAAATTCCGGAAAGAAAAACACATTCCGAAAATTTGCATTTCCTGTTTACCGGTTTCCATTGAAACTTTATATTTTTTTAACATATTTAATTCTTGTCTACATTAATTAGATAGCAGAAACATAAGGTATTTTCAAATAACGCTTTAGAGAAAGGCTGAGGGTTTCGTCGCTTCCCCCAGAACTCTCCGAAAACCAGAACAATAGTTCCAATAAAGTAATAGTCTTAAATGTGTAGTTAGTTTGAGCAGTTAAAAGAAAATCGTTGCGAGTTTTTTTTCAGAAGATCCCCCCCAAAAAAACATTCAATTGTTTCAGAATCGTCAGTAATTTGTAGCATTATTACATTAAAACAAAATTAAAATTAATGGCATTAATGGAAACAGAAATGTGAACAATGCTCAATTAAACAATAAACAGCTATAAGAGCAGATAATAAGAGATGAAACAGACATCAATGAACAGGAGCGGATGTAGAAGGGAGATAATTACGGTTAAACACAATAGAATATGGAGGAAGATTTGGTTAATGTAAAACAATGAATGTTTGAAATATCTCTGACTATCTATAGTTTATATACCATGTACTATTATTATAATAACAATAGATATATCTTTGATAACGTTGCTTTGTTTTATCTATGTAAATAGATATTTACTTCCAACTTCAGTGTTACATATTATTTATTTAATTTCCAATAGACGATAAATTTGTTGAAATTTATGAATCTCATTCAACTTTATGAAACTATTTAACAAGTAAATAGAATTAAGATTGTTTTTCTTTTAAATCTCTTAGGATCCGGTATTAATAAGTTGGTGCAGAAGGGAAGATTTAGAGGAAGTTATCGTAAAAATGTCTAAAGTGAAACTAAGAATTTCGCAACTGAAGACTAAAAATACGTATGTTACAAAATTTACACATTATATAAGCAAAGTCACATAGAAGGAACAATAAAAACAGCATAGAAAGATTTTAAAATAACATCTACAATTCAATTGTAAGCATTATTCTAGGATGCGAAATTAGAAGCCCTACAATCCCCAAGAGCCAAGAGATTGCTTTTCTATTGAGATAGATGTCAGGAGAAGATTCGCTCACAAATCCAGAAGAGAAAAAAATGAGAAAAGAAAAAATAAGAGGATCGAACTAAATGTTTAATGACTTCCTTCAGAAATTTGGCGGAAGAGAGAAGAGTTGAGACTTAGGGAAACTGAAAAATCAGTAGCAAAAATGTGGTAGGTTTGAGAAGGAGAGAATTGGAGATAATTTAGGATGGTGAATAAATAAACTTGTAGATGCACTGAACACTATTTAATGAATAGAAATATATAAATTGCAAGAACTTTATACTGGTTGTATTATTATAAAGGTACACTGGTCAGATGAGAATAAAGGTAGCGAGAGAATAATTAAGAGAGAGACAGACTGGCTGAGAAATAATAAGTACGTAGAATGTGTTGACTGACTGGGGACGAAAAACTGTTCTTCGTGTTTGGCGAGATCGCCTCTACTTATAACGAATTCTCCCTCCCTAGTTTGGCCTAGGTTGGGATTAATCTCGGGCAAATATAATTAGAAAACCAGATTTAAAAGAAAATCATTCCATCCATTTTCGAGAAAATCATGGAGAAAAAATAATAAATCTGAAATGGGTTGACAGAATTTGGTCTTAATCTTCATAATGGAAAATATTCCTGAAAGGAATATCAAGTTTGAGCTTCCGGTGACTTTTCTTTTTGAGTGCTTTTTTAAAAGACACACACACTCTCTCACAAACCACATTTACACACACATGTACACACCCCAGATCAGTTGCTAAAAATATTTTTTATCGTCTTCAGAAGACTCAAAAACATATATTGGTGAAATTCAAATAAAATGCGACACTCCGATTATTTTAATCGTAAGAGAAAATTGAAATAACATAAAATCTTTCATTTAGACAAATTGCTGTTATAAATTTAAGGCTTTTATTTATATAAAACTGTGCACAACTCTATAAATATATGTAAATAAAATTACTGGTTGAGCTTTATTATGTAACATTTGTAATATATATGATTATACATATATAAAATGTTTCTATTATTACAACACGTCAAATAAATAAATATATGAAACTAAATAATGTTATTTAAATAAATGATATATATTGTTTGTAGCGAATTTATATGCAAATATAGTTTTCTAACAGATTTTTTAAGTTGGCGTGCAACAAAGGGCTAGGGTTTTAGAATAAATTAGAAAATAAAGTGGCTAACATTTGTCTTCATTGCTTATACATTGTTTCTCTGTATGGTTTAGTTGTAAATTTATATATATATATTTACTAGTGATGTATTTATATTGTTTAAACTATTTCATTAAGCTGTATAGAGTCACATTTATAACAATACGTAAATAACAGCTGATTATTCAATTGCCTTGTTTTGTATTCACTATTTCTAATTGTGAATTCAAGCTGACATTGGAAAATCAATTTACAATTTATTTATCAATCATTAATTTGTAAAATAGTAGAAAAGTAATTATTTATATAACCAACTGTATAATACCAATAAGAATAACAAAGTGTACATCTTCGTTGCGTTCTCTAATTTGTTGTATGAGATAATATTGCGAACTCGTCAATGTATTCGGTATGGCCTTTTTCCGGAGACATACACGTTTTGAGATCTCCTAAATATGAAGAAAAAAAAATCAGCGAAAGATGTTTGTGTTTAAGAACAGAAAACATAAAAACAAACAAACAGCCGAAACTCCGTTTAGATACTTTTTTTTGCCCATCGATTACAAAAGCCATTAGTGCCAATGTTTAGATACTATCATCGCATCCGACACAACAGTTTCGCTCAAAATCCGTCCGAGACTATATTGGAATGTGCTTTCGTTTCTTAAAAAATGGCTCTTACGATTTTCTTTTTAATCATATACTTACTAAACTTTTAAAAAAAAAAAATCAGTTGTACAACTTTCACACAACTTTCTCTTACTCAGTAATTACAAACATTTAGTTGGGCTTGCCGATAAAAATTATGTTAGTAGGGGTTAACGATATGTATCCGTCCTGGTTGACAGTCAACTCTGACCCAAATAAAGTTTGTGGCGATTTCAGTGTAAACGTAACTGACATAGGGGTCCCCCAAAACCCCATAAAATGAATTTCTCCGGGAAAGATTGTTCCAAAAAAAAAAAAAAAATGACAGGTTTATATCCGTACAATTAGCATTCCAAGTTTTAAAAAAATCTCTGTAGCAGTTTTTGAGAAAATTTCAAAAAACTTGAAAAAAAAAATCACTAGTCTGCACAGAGGCACTTCCGGTATAGAGATATTCACCGAATTTGGAGTTCTATTAATCCTTCTACAGTACTTGAATATTATACACGTGATAGAACCATTTATGATTAAACTGAAATGATATCTAAGAGATACGCATAACGCTACTGTTCCCCCATAACCCCCACAAAATCAAGTTTCCCGGGAAAAAGTTACAAATAAAAGTGATGGGCATTTATGTGTTTAAACAGTAAACGAAGTTTAAAGAAAATCGTTGGAGCCATTTTCGAAAAAGTCGTAAGAACTGAAAACAAAATCAGTAAAGTCGCACTTCCGTTTATGGATTTTGCTCAACAATTTGTGTCAGATTTGGCGGTTAATAAATGTACCATTCTTACGATTTTTTGTTCCTAGATGTTCTGTTAAAACATACACATACAGCCTTTTCGCTAAAAGCATTTTTTTGTACCAAGGGGAGGTTTCGTACCCGGTGGAAACTCAATTTCAAATATTTGACACGGTCGCAATACTTCCTGTTATCAGGAGTTAACTGATAGTAATAGATAAACCCTTAACAACCAGGGCTAGATTATTGACAGCTCCTTTTTTTTATTACAAAGTTTATTTATTCATTCACTGAACAGAACAGGACGTTTCGACCTAATGTGGTCCATCTTCAGCTATATTGGTATTTAAACTATTTAACTTACATGTAGACAGTGTGGAAGATGTTTATTTAAGCGAGGGAAGAGTTTTATAAAACAAATAATTCACAACTAAAACACATTTTCTTAACCTAAAAACCATCAATACTGGAATGCACGCTATATTTTGCAAACTTTGTATGTTGGTCTTTATAATAGCCCCCTGTTACTCATATCACACTGCCAAAAGCCATTCTAACGGTCTTATTGCGCTTCTACTCTAACAAATACTCCAGCCGCATAAACTTTTCAACTGCTTGATGATTGACACAAGTTCAGTTCTGAACCACTAAATCAGATTTTTTAATTATCAGAGATCCAAACTTTGTCCTCAACATCTGAAAATCCCTCTGTAGAGCCATTTCAATAGAATATTCCATGCGAGATAAGGGAATTCTAAATATTTAGTAAAAATTCCGACTTCTAAGATAATTTGTCCATCATTACTGCAAGAATTGCGTTGTCGTTTGAGTGTTTCATACCAATTTTTTTTTTTTTTTGAAACTCCAGTTGCTTATCATGATTATATTAGCTAGTTCTTAATAATTCTGCAGAATACACGAACATTATAGATGTCACTAAGGTGATTTATAAAGTAGTATGTACATGTAAAAATGTTAATAACCCTATAGACACGCTCCCTACCACCGAATTAAGGAGACAGGTCTGTTAATGCAGCCTACAAATCTAGTCCGTGAAACACAGAAACACTCATTAAAACATTTAATCCTGGCGATTAATTATTCAGAAGCACACAACAGTGTTGAGAAACACAAAGAACAAACAGAACTCTCTCTTCCCTGTTACATGTAATGATCCTCTACTCCCACGGTTTAAAGCCTAATCCTCTGAATGTACTGCAAAGTAAGTAGACAGTATCTGTTTGCTGATAATAGAAGAGGATTATCCCAAATTCTATTCATCATTGTGTAGCTCAACTGGTTCAATAAGAATTCTTCAACTAATGTTTACCATTAAATATGATAACTCACAGAACAATACAACTACAGTGAACTACAGTGGGCGTTCTGCTAGGATAGTTTTTTAGCCCCATCTTATTTGCAATTTTTATCTACGATAGTGAGATTTTCACAAATTGTATATTACTCTTAAGCAATTGATATAATCCTTTTTTCAGTTCATAATAAAACATTCAAACATGGAGGGAGCTGAAAATATAAAAATTATGTGGTATATAGTGGAAGAAATTGGACTAGCTAATAATTAGATTAGTAGAATCAGCTAATAAATTAATTAGTAAATTTCTAAAAGGTTTATAACTCGAGTACCCTGAATTAAATTAATTACACTAAAATAAAGAGAGGCATCAATAAAAGAAGTCTAAATGTTCCACATGTGAATCGACATGCTTCTACCTCTATGGATGATGTAGCCATAAAGCATAAGTCGCACATATTTTAAAACAAAATATTGCGCTTCAATTGTGAGCAAACGTGGTTCTTACGGAACGAACATGGTTCTGGAACAGGAAATGTTTTAAATCAAAACGTATATAAGATTATACATAAACCACAAAATTCTAGAACGTATAAACTAAAGAAGATGATAAGGAATCCACCGATTCGAACAAAAAAACAGTGCGACATGATTCAAAACTAAAACTACCGCAAATTGTTCTACTAAATGTAAATTGTTCAACAAAATATAAAATATGTTTAATGTATTTTAACTTTCGAATTATTGATATAAATTATCGCAGTTTCCAGTTATTATTTTGGAAAGGAAGGCTGTATATCAAGTACAGTGAACGATTCCAAAATATAGAAGAAGATAAAATTAACTACCATTTAGTAAAAATTGCGACTTCCTGTCAATCATTATGAAGGAAAAGAAGTAAGATAAATTCTTTAAGTGCTTCACTGCAGTTTTAGCACCAAATACGAGGGCCAGAATGAATGGTGTTTTGCTTCAAGTTATAGCGAATTATAGCTAACTCTTAATTTAGCTAATGCTTACCAGAGAAGCATTGGAGGGACACTGAAGGGGGTCTCCTGATTAAAAGATTTCTTAAAAGATATAACTGGGAGGACTTGAAGTACATTCTCTCCATGTGTAGGAGATACAATTAAGTGACCACTATGTGTATTGACTGGACACGCTTGGGTAGCCAGTCATCTACTTAATAATAATAATAATAATAATAATAATAATAATAATAATAATAATAATACTTTATTAAGATAAATACAAAAATAGAAAAATGACAAAAAGTATTAGAAGCATAACATAAGCCAACTGCTTGAGTTTACTGCAAATAAAATTTGTAGTTATTATTAACGAAATAAATATAGTGCTTAATATAAGTATAACAGTGCTTAAGAAAAGTAAATATATATATATATATTATATAGTACATTAGGAAAATAATAAATATAATGCATTCAGCAAATAATATACACAGTACATTAAAAAAAGAAAAAAACCATAGGCATTTAGTAGGCATTTTCAAAGAAAACTAAACTAAATATAAATAAAAAATACAAAATCTCTAGTTGGAAAAAAAAAATATCATAAAAACAAACAAATAGGAAAGAGAACAGAAAAAAAACGTAATAAAAATAAAATCCAATGGTATAAAATACTTGAGAAAAATATACATATTATAATAATAAAAAAGGAAATATAGGTAAGGTAACCTAGTCTGATTTGACAGGCATGGCGAGTGCAATGAATCAGTGGTAAACAGGATATTTGACCAGTTAAAAATGGAATTATCTCCAGCCTAGAGAGAAAAGATTTGCCGAAATGGAGTAGCCGAAGCTCCACCAGGATAGGACATTCTCCAAGGAAATGGTATAAATCCTCGCGAATATTATAAGAGCAAAGGGAACATTTTTCATTTATTATATCTCTCTCCACCCATGGCCTAAAATTTAGATAAAGAAGTTCCCCTCTAATTTTGAAAAACCAGTGGAGATCTTTAAGCTTTAGGATATCAAATAGGCTCTCCGTTATGAAATTGGGATATTCTGCTATTAGCACTCTATAAAGAAGAAAACGGTTAGTGGAAGTAGCCCGTCTCACAGCCTCTTCACGAATGTCGGACTCAATCAGAGATGGAAGCTCGAGGAGTAATGTACGCCAAGAAGAAAGGCTATCTAATGTTGGTGTGACCGTGCAGGAGTGAAGGCGGACTAGCGAAACTAAATTTTTAAACCAGAAGATTTTTTTTTGTATTATTTGAGTAGCAAGTATTTTAGGCAATCGGTGGTCTTCCTGAGATAGAATTGTAATACAATATTTTAGATGAAGCTAAAGGGTAAAACACTGCATAGATTCAAGTGGAGTTTCCAAGGCGAGCATGTAGTTAGGGGTGCAAGCAGGGAGGGCAAATAATTTCTTCAGAAAGAATCTTTGAAACTTTTCAAAGGCATCATAACTATGAAACCCCTAAACCTGAGCACCACTCATCTACTTCTAATCCTTTGTGTCAGAATTGTGACGATAGAGCCAAGGGAACGGAGATCACTAACTATATTAGTATCCACGATTTGGCAGTACTGGGTTTCATACGCGTGGGTAGACAAACGCTCTCAAAAAAATACTTGAGATTAAGGATAATTTAAGATATTGCAGATCGGTAGATTGTTGGTGGTGGTCACTTAAGAGAGAGGGCTCCTTTTTTAGACTCCTTTTTTGTGGTGAAGAATAAAAGCTATATTAAGTTAGTGCCGCGCCTTCGGGCACCCAGTTTTATAATAAGCGTTTATAAAACTGGTTCAGTCGCTTGACGGATTCTTAAGGCCTAATAATTTGATGCTACTAAACAAACATCGCAAAAAATAAAATTAAGTATTTGCTAATGATTTAGCACATTAAAAATTAATTAATTAAATAATAAATTACCTCCAATCCAATGGTAGCATAATGATTTTGCAAGTCTGGGCCAACGTTTTCCAATAAAATTCGCCGCTCTTCAATAAAATCTGAAATAAAACAATGAAACGATCAGTTCAGTTTTGCTAAGTATGTAAGTTATTACTTTCCCATACTCCTGGGTAAGAGGAATTATTGCGATCGTGGCAAATTTTCGAAATTGAATTTTCACCGGAAATTCATACGAAAAAATATGTGTGTGTGTGTGTGTGTGTGTACAAAATATCTCAATAACTAAAAATCTGATGAGAGATAAAACTTGATATTCCCACTAACCATTTTACATAATATGCTTATGAGTTTTGAAATTTTGTAGAAAACGACTACAAAGGTTTTCTTTAAACTTGGCACGCTAAGTATGTAGTCGTAAGCTAATAACAATTTTTGTCGAAAAAATTAATTTTAGGATGTTTTGTGGAATCTGTGCCACATTACATTTTAAATGTTATTTGAGTTTGTGTAATGTTCTGGCGCCATCTTCTGGATTACAGTCTAAACACATTCAGTTTCTATCTCCCAAGAAATACTTATCAACATGTATTCCATCAATTAGTATATTTATTAGAATAACTGAGGAAAAATTTTCATGTTTAATAAAGTTATAATTATATTAACGGCTATCATGTCATGTGAACATTTTTTTACACTTTATGAAATGCTCATGAAGAATGCATAAGCACCATGTACGAGTTTTTATTACATGAAATGTTAATTCAATGAAATGAAACTTCAAAGGAATTATATTTCACACAGTGCAAATTCTGTGCAGATGGGTAGACCAAGCCGAAGAAATAAGAATTATACAAATTAGCTTTTCCATTTATACCAGTTTTATTTATATAATTTTGAACTCATAATTAACTTTAAATAAAATCCCCCCCCCCAATATTCCTTTATTCCCTGATACTTGACATCATTGTAACTATTGCTTCCAACGAATAGCTATTTTTGCCCCAATTTTCCTCTAGTATAATTAAATTTTATACCATAATATTATAGGTTCATTGATTTTAAAGACCACCTTTGTAATACTGTTATATTTATAAGTTAACCAAAGTGTTCAACTTTGTGAGGTAAAAAAAAAAAAAATTAATTTAAAAAAAAAATAGAAGACCCAATTTTCCAAATTATTAACGAATTTTCCTTAATTAACAACGTTGTTGGTTATTTGTTATTAAAAATAAATTTAAAAAAAAACTTGAGAGAAATTTCAATGTGTTTCCCTTTAGAAAAAAAGAAAGTTTGATTGTAAAGATCGGAAAAATTTTAATCTGTATGTTAAGGGCGAACAACTGGTTTCCATCAATAACCCATCAAGAGCTATGTTTGCCCTACTTTCCAATTTCACATCGCGGCACTGTTATTGCCTGTCTTTAGCATTTCAATTACTTTTTCTTTTCCCCAACCATTATGATGATTATTCATCATTCTTCCTCCATCTTTGTTTGATTTAATGCAATAGTTGTTGTTTTTATATCATATTTATTAATATATGAACAATATTTACATGAATGTTCTTTATGTAATTACTAATTGGTGACATGATTTATTTCCTACATAAATAAATAAGTAATTAAAAGTCCTATTGTGAAATATTACACGATTTTACGATTTCCTTTTACGGTAATTTAATAATTGTCATTGACAAATTCTCTTCAAATTCTTTCTCAATGGTGTCGGCGTCGTCCAATCATCTACTCTAAATAATATTTTTATATACTTCGCAAAAACCATTCGTGAATGTGTGTGTGTGTGTGTTTGTGTGAGTATGTGTAGTTTCATCAGTGAAGTTAATAAATACTTTGTAAATTATTCACGTACTAGTAAAATTTTACGTATATGCCGCCCCTCGCACGCATACCATAGGTTTGCCATTACTGACTTAGATAATAGCAGAATTATCGTATTATCTTATTAAACAAAATGGCGGACATAACTGTATCTCTACAGAATTTTATTTCCTATTAATTTCGATAAAAAATATCGGAAATTGAAAATTGTACTTCAAATACAGTCGTATGAACAGTGTAAGTTCTATCAAGTGTGTGTGTGTGTGTATGTATGTATGTATGTATGTATGAGTGAACACGGTGATGGCTACAGTTTACCTTTGTGAACTAATTTGCATACATCAACTACTTGTGCAGACCCCACATGAATTATGTGAATGTTTGAAAGTTTCAGGGAAATCTATGTTGTTGGGCTGAAATACCCGCAGGGACGCTTGAAGAAATGGCGAATACTTTTCCCTCTAGGTGAAAAATATATTCCTAATAATAACTATTTCCAAACATTTTTTTTAAATGTTGTTCCTACTTATGAATTATGAAAATTTTTTTTAATTTTTATTTTATTGAAATTCACAACTGAAAATAAAAAAAATATATTGCAACAAGAAATGGAATGCAAAATTGTATGGAAGCTAGCAAGCATATCTTGCTTGTAACAACGAATCAATGACAATCCGTCCAACTGCTACGTACCCGCCACGTTACATTAGATGTAACGCACCTCCCTACCTCAAGCAAGGGAAGATCAAGATCCCCCTACCTCAACCCCTAGATGTGGAAGGAAGTTTACACTTTCACTTTTCTATATCAGGCAGTGTAGTCCTTGCAATACTCTGTTTTTCAATTAATATAACAGTGTTCAGTCAATGTACCTTCTATCTTCTATACTTTTTTTCTTCCACATCCATCCTTACCAAAACCCCATTACGAAATCAAATAGTAGGTTGGAGAAGCCACCTAGCAATGACATTCCACACTTCTGATTATTCTAGAAAGTGGTAACGAGGCCAACTTCTCTTCAAGTGGCCAGCGTGAGTTTTGGGGAAAGTGTTTAAGGAAATCTGATGGAATTAAAAGTTCAGGATGAGTATTAATGGAAGAATGCCATTTAAGAAAGCAGTATTTTTTGGGTAGTCCCGAACAAAAATAACATGAACATTATTTTGGACAGTTTAGCTAGGTAATAGGAGGTGTTAGCAATTTTCTAAAGGATTTTAGGCTGAAAGGACTCCATAAATTGGGAATTCAAATGCCCCGGTTTTTCTTCATATTTCAATGTCATATGTGGTCTATGATCTCAGGATATGAACAAAAGTAAGAAAAATTAGTCTTTTCTTTTTAATATAAATTAGTAACCTTTGGCTCATCTTTTTTAGTAGTCAAAAGAGATGTTTTATGATTCATGTGTATTTTCCACTTCAAGTGCCAAGACTTTAAAAGTAGAAAGCGATGTGCATTAGTGTATCGGTATTTAGAGAAAGGATTGTAGTGTCTTCTTTGAGAAAATATATCATTATATTTGGTTACTGTATAACATGTACAAGGAGTACAATAGTGGCTCCAAGTATGCATACTTGGTAAATGGTGGATTTACTTGGAAATACTGAAATACTTAACTAGAATTTAAGAGCTGTATAATAGATTAAAGGAGAGAAATCCCTTAACGTTTACAAAACAAAAAGCTCATCTCTTGAGCGATGTCAAAAGAGATACCGTACTAGCATTGCTTTTCTAGAAAGAAGAATGACTTCGAACCTTCGAAGACGTTAATGAAAGTCAAATTAATATTTGGAATGAAATTCTAGATATCCACGAAGGTTTGTGCTGTATAAGGGTAGTTTTTCAAGGAGTTGAGAAGTACAGGTAGCAAAGAGCAAATTAGATTTTTTAATTTAAGGTGAGTCAACATCTATGATCATTGGCGCCCGGAGCCTTCTCAGTACATTGCCGGCCTCCATACAGTGTTCTCGTTACAGACAACACTGTCCATCACCGTACAGTGAGCTGTAGAGGCTCTTAGGAAGAGAAAATGCAGCAAAGCTGAACCGAACCCGGGACCTCCGCATGGAAGTCTAGTGTGCTAACCACTGAACTAATCCCTTTCCTTAGTAATTAGTGTTTAAAGGACAAAAGATTTTAAAAATTAAAGAGATTCCCTGACTGTCCTCCAATAGAAAATATTTTACATTAGAAAAAACATTGAATTTTAGAATATTATAAGGAATTAAATAACAAAAAATTAACTAATTTAAATTATTCTCTTGAATATTAGATAATGAATGCTAATAAAGGCCCACTTTGTTAAGTTGAATACTTTTGGTGTAAAGTTGTACTATGTTAGTAGGTTCTTTGATCTAATAATTCAATAGGCCCTCTATATTGGTCCTTATCTCCATAACCTAAATCAATCGCCTCTGTATAATCAAAATTACTCCACGTTTTGCTTGCTTCACATTTTCTACTGGTTATCTTCTAATTTCCGTTTTTTTTAATTCTGATATATATGATTACATTTTTTTTTTCTCTCAAAATATAAAATAATTCAAAGGCGCTCTCTTTGTTATTGTGATCAAGAAAATTGGCCACCGGATAACATAATCGCTGTTTTTTGTTTATTAAAAGTTTAATTTTGTTGACTTTTGATAAACGATAATGAATCAGTATTGTGAGAATCGGTCCAAGATAAAACATTCAATTACGCCTTTTTTCAAGGCTTTTTTAGAATAGTTATCCAGTCTTAAATGGTGCAGAGAAAAAATTTAACTTAAAAAACATAAACACAACTCAGAACTTAAAATATATAAACATAAAAATGTAAGTTGCTTCTAACTTTTGCTAAATCATTTACAAAACTAATCTATTCTAATATAATGATATTCTGTGTATTCTGACAAAGCCTCGAAAAAAATAGGAAATCTGTTGAAACGTTAGCGTAGGTAACTGAATGTTTTTTTCTTTACTGATCCTCAAAAAACAGATTCATTGTCATCTTTTTTTTTAATATTCGTATCGTTGCGGCTTCTTTTTTTATAACATTATCACTTTTCTTTGTGGCAGGATATGTTGGCAGAAAAAGAAAGGCATAGTAACATCCTTCATAGGACGAAACATTTTTGTGGGATAAACGATCAAGAGCGAACAAGAGTTAGGAACTGAGGAGTAAGACTAGTATATGTTGTTCCGGAGAACTCTTACAGGTGTGAATGGAAAGGCTAAAACTTGTCTGGTCAATTACGACCAGGAAAGATCTGAAGTGGGCATTAGCTTTGAGGATTCTTCAAGAGGCAGTTTAAAGTCAGGGGTCACGTAAAGAAGCTCGACCTAAAACCTGCAGATTCTGTGGAGAGATGTAGGAGACTCTAATTTTATATTTCCTGACGGACTGTGATGCTGTCCACCAGGAGGAGATATTCTCTTTAGAATCTTCGCAGATCTTGAAATTTCTTGCAGAGGTAGACTTCGAAGAGTTCGGTCTAACTTAACTTCTTTTAGGCCGATGGTAGTGAATATTTACTTAAATTCAGCAATTAAAAACTTTCTTTGCCAATAATCAATAATTCCTCACCAACCCAAATTATTATATACACATATTTCATATACAGATCAACCATTTATCAAATCATTTATTTTTGTATTTATAAAATCTTTTCCGAACGGTTATATGCCGCCTATTTTAGTTAATGGTGACATAATTTTTGCTCCTATTGAAATGAAGCTAGGCTCTTATCTACATAACGGTTCAATTGGTATCGTTAAATTTAATCACTAGAACACCAAATTTAGCTATATTTGCCAAGTGAATATTACAATAGTTTCATACTGTACCACAGATACCGTTATTTTATGTTAAATTGTCTCTTGCGTCATTAAAATTTTCAGGTTGGTTTTAAAATTAGGTTATTTTTTCATAAGTTTGTGCGCATTGAAATGTTGTTGGTGTGATGTTGTGCTGTTGCATGCTTGTATTTGTATTGAGGCACGAACGGTTTTGTAAAGGGGCTTGTGAGTGTTCATGTATGTTTTAAAGAGAGGAGAGAAGTATTAGAAATATAAGTAAGAAGACACTATTGGTAACAATAATATATTCTCTTACGATAACAACTACAAATTAACTGTAATGATGTATAGAATTAATTATTTAGTTAGATTGATTGAATCAAATGTTCTTATAAGGGCATTGAAATTAAGAGAGCGACTTCTGAGACAAATGTTCTGATTGAATGTCGAATTTAGACTGGTTAAATGCTGCAAGACAACTCGTGAAAGGAATGCTCTGTCCTAGGGGGATTTTCTCGTACAAAATAGTTGGCAAGCAGTATTGTCTTAAATAACGGTAGCTGTGTCTTTTTTACCTGTCCTTCCAGCAAACGTTCAAATTTCCTTCAATTATTTCTTCAGATAATATTTATAAATATAATTTCTGGCATCCATCACAACATGATAAGGATTTTGGTGACGATGATAGTATTCTCCGGAATGGCGTTTTCACCGGAAATATATGTTTTGGGGTTCTCTGAGTAACACTTTGCGGACACACGCTTTTCAGAGCCAAGTTATAAAACATAAACCTACAGTTGCGTTCTTCTAATCAATTTCGCTAGCGATCTCCATGGCCATCATTTTGACTACATCAATGTTCTAAACATATAAACGTATTATTAAAGAAACAGAGAGAGGGATAGATGGGATATAAAACCATACCCACCCCTAAAAGATCTTTGGTGGCTCTCAAAATTATCAGTGTATAGCCCGACAATTTATTTGTGAAACCAGAGGGCGAAGTAAAATGACGTTCACAGCTACACTAAAGCTTTGGCAATGGTCGGAGCCGTTGAGGTGCCACCTAAAATGATAGGTATTTATATGTGTAGGTAATATACAAAGTTTAAAGAAAATCGTTGGAGCCATTTTTGAGAAAATCACGAAAAATGTTGGCTAGCTGGAGCCAAAATAAAAAACTTTTCTCTTTAGGAAGTTTATTTTTTGGTGTCCTCGGGTACTACCAAAGTGAGGTAATATTATATATTTAACGTGAGGTAAATAGTAAAAGTGAGGTAAATATATTTAACGCAAGAGTAACGTCCATTTACTAATTTTGTTTAGTTGTCACATTTTCATGCGCTCGAATGAGCAAACCTGAACTAGAATATGTAAAACTGGCACTCTCCTCTTGTCAAATAAATAACTATTATTTAAATAAATTAAATTTCTAGCCGATTTAGTCTTTGCTTACGAACAAACTTTAATGAAGTTAAACGAACTGGAAATAATTGGTTGATACGACTAAGGGAAGAGGGATAATGTTCTCTTCCATGTGTTCAAGAAAATCTTATAAGTTATGAATAGCACATATCGCAAAAAAATTTGTTTTTCTTGTATATTTTTATCAAGCAGATTATCCTTGCGAAACCAAAAATAGGACGAAGAAACATAAAAAAGAGAGAGAAAACAGCTGACAGTATTTCCTATTGAAGCTCCATTATTATTATAATTCAGCCGTGGAAGCTACTCGTTTCAAGCTTGACTTGACAAAACTTGGTAGAGGAGCTTGCTGTAGTTAGTTAACTGTAACCTTATTCTCCTTGGAGGACTTTATTTATGTATTATGGATGAATATATACATTTATTTATTGATATTTTCTATTATATATCTATATATACATATATCTTACAATTCGATTACCAACTTATCAGTATTATTTATAATGCTTTTAAAGCTTCTTAACTCTAATACAGGATATTCTTTTAAGTAATCGAAAAGATTGCTTTCCCGTGCAGAATGGTATAATTAAATAACAGTAAGTCAAAAGATAGTAACTTTCAACGACCTCTTCCTGAAATACTTTCAGTCCTTTTTTATTGTCTTACGAATTCAGATTTTCGAAATTCTCTTCTCATTTCGAAATACACTTATGGTTCTTGTGATTACAAAAATTTGGTATTTGTTTGCATGATAGGCTCTTAGATGGGGTGGGGCAATTTAAGGAGTATAAGAAGTTGTGGCTAGTCCAAACGTTTGCTAAAAAAAAGTGCCAATTCAGTTTCACTCAAACACCATTCGAATAGCCATCAACACTCTATCGTTCTTACACCGTCACTCTGCAGTCAGTCTGTCATTCTCTTCTCACGCTACCATTCTTTCACTCTAAATTATACAGTGTAAAGTCCTTGCAGCGCTTAATATTTTCATTTATTATAAACAATACTCAGTAACTCTAACTTATCTCAATTTTAAGTTTTTCTTCTGTCCAACCCCCAAAAGCATCCACTACATCACTAAATGTGTCAGTTTACTAAATCTGAATTTGTTGATAAGATTGACTTCAATGTAGTAGCCATTATATTGTTACCTCTAACCTGCGTACATATCACATACAAATCAACAAAAAAAGTCCCCCCCCTTTTTGTCGTATTTTTACTTTCTTTTACTGCTGCAATAGAAAGTATTGATTGGTTCAAATTTTTTAAATTGAGTTTTCACCGGAAATGCAAACTTAGACTACTACTTATACTTTACAGTGTATGGAAAAGTTTTTTAAAAAAAATAAAGTTCTGTATGTGTGAAAGCACAGCTCAAAAACTTGTAGGAAGTTTTTTTTAAAGTTGATATTCTGTTTAGACATCTCATCATCATCATCATAGAATCTGTCAGGAAGTTTTCTTTTACCATTTTCCTCATTTAGTTTTTTTTGGGAGCTGTTCTGAACAAGAGAGAACTTAAAATTTTCCTCCAAGTGTCAATCGAGTAGAACGTATGATTCTGCGTCTATATAATTCTAATGAGAATTAAATAGGTTGTAAAAATGCCGAGTATGAAGAAAATGAGTTGACCAGAACTGCGAATTTTCCGAACTTTTCATTCTTGAGATTCGACATCACTAGGTATATAATAAAGACTTATCACTCACTTGATAAATTTCTGAAATATTTTTTTTTTCTTTTTGGTATGTCAGGATGGACACTGGCGCCCGAAGCATTCTTTTTACAATGCCGACCTTCGAGTAGTGAGTATTGCGGGGCTGAGGCACTCCCAGATTTTCTTGGAGGGGCCCTCAAAGACTCGCACAACCCCTTTCCTCGGCAGAACAAAGGTGGAGCTAAAAAGAATTACTGCCCTAGGAGGGCCATAATATGCAGACCCACTTTGCAGGAAATGTGACCAAAAGGATGAGATATCGATTCACCTTGGAGAGTGCGTACATTATGCTCGCAGACGATTTCTGAAATTTGGCACCCTCATTTTGGAGCCGAAGGCGAGATCAGAAACTTCACTCGCCTCTGCCATGGCGTTTTCTCGCCTCTGTCACTAGGTAGTCTAGGGCTGATGTGAGGCCTTTTCTTTTACGGCGTGCAGAATCAGGCCTATTTAGACTGGTTGAGGGCCTAACTACGCCAGTTGAGGTCTAAGTGCTGAACCTCCTAAGGAGGCCCCGAGTTTCTTGATTTGATTAATTCGAGTAGTGTTCTCTCGTCACACGACAAACAGCATAATCTCCCCCTCAATTAATAATTAATAATTAGTTTCTACCGGAGCGAATTTACCTGAGAACTCGCTGTATATTTTTCCAGAACAATTTTTTTTTTAATGTAAAAAGAACTGCATAAAAAAAAAGAAAGAACAAAGACTAGTAACCGGGTAGAAAGTTGTGTGGTTGTTATCAGCTGTAATTTCAGCTGACAGATTGCCATGAAATGATATCTTAACAATAAATCAATGAAACAGTAGCTCCAACTTTGTACACCAGCTGCAGGTGTTACACCACTGTACACGCTCTACATCTTTTCATGGCAGAAATTTAACAAGATTATAATCCTTTTTTAGTTCTTCTTGTTGCTGTAAGTGGTAATCCTAGGATCGAGGTAACTTTTCAATTGAATTTTCATTGGAAATACTACCTACAGCTTCCTGGATATCAAAAAAAGAAATTTTTTTAGCAAATATATCTGTAATAATATATATGTGTAATTTATAATATATATATATCTGTATGTGCAGTTAGTATTCCAAGTTCAGAAAAAATTAGAGCCACTTTTCCTAAATTCACAAAATTCAGAACTAATTCTATAGAGCTGTATTTCCGGTTAATCTATTTTGTTCAAATTCGGAATTCCAGCAATTTTTTTTAAATGCTTCAATATTATATAGTTGGTGGGACCGTACATTATACTGCTATGACATTTTAGAGGAAAGTTTATCGTTGCAACTTCCACAGAATACACACACACACAAAAAAAAATATTCATAGATAAAAGTTTAAAATAAAAGTGACAGTTTAGAATAGTAAATGTAGATAGAATGTAAAGTTCTGAGCAAGCTATTTCTAACACAGTCAAGTATAACAGCATAGACAAACGTCTGGTGTGAAACACTCACTCTACTTCATCTTAATCTAATTAATACAATTTAATCAAGAAATTTTCTTTAAAATTACAACGTTACAATGTTTAATTGGGCTGGCCATAAAAATGGTGGAGGGATTTTTCTTGTTTACCTTAGTGACTTTAAGTGTAGCACTCTAAGTGGAAACTAAAAAGCTTGTGCAAATTAAATTTTAAATTAACTGACAGACCTTCAATACCCGTCTAAAAGCAATACAGTATAAATCGGTTATAACGAATTTCAGGGGACTGTGAAATTGGAGTCATTTTTTGATAAAGTTGCCAAAAACTGTTCGCTAAAGGCGCACGTCCGGTTGTTTGAATTTTTCATGGAATCTTGCATCAGATGCGCTAGTGTTAAATAAACATAACATAATGTTTGAGCTATTTGCTATTACTTGCTTACTTTGAAGATGTTTTGTTCACATATTCGAGATGCTGTTCATACAGATTATTCGTCAAAAAAATGCACTTTATTTTTGTACTCGAGATACTTCAAAATTTGTATTTCCGGTTAAAAATCAACTGGAAAATTTACTGGAATCAACTTGGAAATCACATACTTCCTATTTCAGTAGTAAGAGTAAGTAAAAAACTGTATTATTATTATTATTATTATTATTATTATTATTATTATTATTATTATCATTGCTGGAAAAGTAATTTAATAATATGATAAAATATATAATGAAAAGCAAGATGGCCAACTTTATTGAAATATTACACCAACCATAATCAACTTTAGTAGACGCGGTGGATAAAATTAAATTAAAAAACTAAAATTAGGTTTCTTTTTAAAGTTTGTAAGCCACCATAATTACAATAAAAAAGAAAAAAAGAAAAAAAATGACTGAAGAATAGCAATTAAATGATAAATAATGTCGGCTTATCTATCTCTAACATTATCTTATATATCTGCAATTATTTTGCAATTTAAGTTCGACAAGTAAGATGAGCACAAATTACTTGTTGTTATTTTCATCGACATTAATTATTGCTTCATTTGTTTGTCAATTAAATACTTTCTCTTACGGTTTACGGTAAGAGAAACCGTAGGCTGGATCATTAAATGTAGGGGGAATTATTATATTTAAATAAATATTTATTTGGAGAGAGAGTTAAATTATGTTCCTGTGTAATCTTGAAGAAAGAGTAGATGTTTTTCACTTTATTGCTATTTGCCCTATCCGACAAGAATTAAGAATACAGAACTTTAATAAGAAAATATTAACCTAGGAGGAATTTATTACTATTTTAAATGGGAATAATTGGATGAATCTGGTTAAATATTGTAAACTAACCTGGGCATACAGATACATGTTTGTAAAGAATTCAACTAATAGAAGATAAAGAGAAGTTTTGCCCAAATCCTATATATATTAGGTTTGTCTGTTTTTGCTTTAAATCTTTTTACTTTATCTTTAACAATTTCTGTTTAATGTTTGCGGTTTTGTACCTCGGTGAATTTTTCGCTTTTTCATTTTTCTTTAAGTTTCCAAAAGTTGAGTTTCACTGGGTAGTCTACCAATTTCATTTATTTTCTTTTTTTTCCTCCTCTTTATTTTTCAGTTTAATATATGCATTAATTGAATAATGTATTGATTAAATATATGTATTAATATGAATATAATATAGTTCAATAATTAAATAATATAATACATATCATATAGTTTAATTGCAAGGCAACTCTCAGACGGTCGACATGACCATGAGCTATAAAATTTGTATTTTGTTCATTCTTTGTAATATTTATTTCAATAAAGACGTTATTATTATTAGTATTAAGTACTTTCTCTTGGGGCGGGTGTTGGTGTAGTGGTTATGAGCATGGACTTGTAAATGGGAGGACTCCAGTTCGATTCCAGCGTATAGCTGCTTAAGTTTATATTCGTTTAAAAAATATTAATGGTAAAGTATGTGCGTCCGCCCCCGTCCACGACACCTAATCTGGTAGTTGGACGTTAAGCCCGCCTAATAAATAGGCATTACTTTTACTTACTTTATTTAATGCGGCAGCAGTAATTGTTATTGCGATTTGAAAAATTGAGTTTTTCATTGATGATACATGCCTTGAGGTTCCCTTGAGTTTTGCACAAGAACTTGGTTTTTGTTTTGCGTGTGTTTTCGTATAGTTTTTGTACTAAATATCTGAGCACAGTAAAACTTAATATTCTAAAATTTGCAGGAAGCTCAAACTTCATATACCATTTGGACATCGATCATGACAGACGTTTTAATAAAAAATCCTTCAACCGGAAATACTAATTTACTGAGAATATATATATATATATATTTTTAGATCTTCTTTTTTTTTTTAATTTTTCTCGGTAACAACTCCAATGATTTTTTTTTTTTTAAGTTAATGAACAAACTAAACTGTATACAATTCTGACAATTTGAAATATTTTTTCAAGAAAATGATTTTTTGGAGCTTCAGGCGGTAGGGGGATAACCATTAAAGTTTACGATAGGTTTACCATTAAAGTACCATTTCAGTAAATTATACGATTATAGTGCCTCTTGTGATTATTAATAAACATACAATTTTTTTCCCGACAATTCAGGAGTTTTAAGAAAATCGATTCGATTTGAAGTTCGATATTAGTTGAATGCCAACTAAACATTTAGTCAAACTTCCAAGTTTTAAGGAAATTTGTGTAAGAGAAAGTAGTGTGAGTGTTTCGAACTCGATTTATGTTATTATTATTTCAATTACTACATATGTGGCTGGGTCCGCATTGTTAGATAAAATATATATGATTTTATTCATCCATATTATGCTTCATTTTGTTGGTTCTGACCGGTTTCGAATTGTCATCAATCAATCGGCTGAGCTGGATAGCCATCAAATTCGTGTAGAGAGTTGATTTCAACTAAATGTCTCGAAGAACACGAACTTGATAGGTATACTCTGACGATTGATGAGGTTTCGAAACCGGTCAGAACCAACAAAATGTCGCATTACTAAATTTAGAATAAATTCATAGATTATTATTTCTATTTAAGAAAGTATCAACAACTGAGGTCCTTTGGCACCCGGAGCATTCTCAGTGCATGCCCTTCTTTCGTTATAGAAAACACAGCTGATCACCGGGCAGCACTGCTGAATCGGAACCTTCACTTTCCAAGTCCAGTGAGTTAATACCATCTGCCTCTGTTTTATTATTATTAGTATTATCGTTAAAGATAAACTTAGGCGTTAGGTGTAAAGAGTGGATATAAAAACCAAATTCACTACGGCCTAAAAGCTGTATTATAGGCTGCCTGAGCTAGTCCAATCCCCCTTTAACGCATTGTTACAGAAATTACACTAGCTAAGTAGTCAAGGAAGTTCATTCAAACTATTTTTCATCCATCCATGTTAGACCCTATGCGAGGGAACATAAAAAAAAAAAAATCTGTTCATAAGATAATTAACAAACAAGTTAAAAAAAACAACGATATTTTAAAATTACTATTATTTTTGAATATTATCTTTATACATACATATATTTTATATATATGTATAAGAACCTAATTTTCAACATTGAATAAATTTAGTAAATCTAATATTACTATTGGATGTGAGAGCTAGCACATTCTGCATGACAATGGAATCTCACGTGTCATATAGAAGACTTTCTAACATTTCAAACGTATTACAATGTCTGTCACAATGATGCTGCAAGAAGAGAGAGATGGAGAACTAGCTGATCTTGGAATATTATTATATAAAAATATCATGCATTATGTATGACTTTTGCATTATATTATATAAATACGTATTTTATAAAATATAGTGAGACATTAAATATATTACTATTATTTATTTATGCACTAGCATTAGTATTATTTTGGTCCTATTTGGTTATATATTTTACAAAGTCAGTCTGAGTAAGTCTATACTAATTGTTGTGTTGGTTGGTTCCGCAGAGCTGGAAAGCATCAGAGCCATTTTCCGTGGTAGCGTGCTTCATTTTGTGGTCATCGACCGGTTTCGGGCGTTCGTCCATCTTCATGATGCTTTTTCAGACAGTGTGACAACACAGACTTGCACAGAGCAAATTCAGTTTACACACTCTTGATTTATTGTCATACTGTCTGAAAAACGCATCATGAAGATGGGCGAACGCCCGAAACCGGTCATGACCACAAAATGAAGCACGCTACCACGGAAAATGTCTCTGAACTATACTAATTGTTTCACAGTACTACATTTATTGATTCACACGATCATTTCCGGGCAGCACGATCTTGCAAGTAGGATTCTAATCCGGCTACTCTCATTTGACTTTTGACAATATATCAAATTCACATCCCAAACCTTTCTATTGTCTCTCTTTGTCCACAGATCCCAACCATCATAGCCGGAGGTCATGCTCTGATTCTTTGTTTTGGTTTCAGTTTCCCTAATAGGAACCATCCTGGGAAATCTTTCATCCAATATTCTCTCTACAAATTTCCTAACCAAAATTTCTTTACATAGAAGACTAGATCCGGGTTCATTGTACAACTTCAGCAAGTTTAAACAAAATTTTAGGAACAAATTTTTGAGAAAGTCCCAATAACCGGAGAAATTCATAAAACCGGACAGTTTTCATAAAAACAACATTGAATACTTTTCCAAAATAAAGTAATTATTAATTATTTAATTCTACTCTCCCTATAAAACAACTACCAGCTAATTATGTATTTACTTATTTCTCGGATCGCCGAGACATGTCTTCCTACAGTAACTTTCAGAAGGAGGCAATCTAAAGAGCATATCTTGGCATTGGAAGGAGAAATTAAAGAGAGTAGGGACTGGATTATCCGCCCCCATAAAAAGGGCACTTGACCGCTAACAGCCCTCCTTAAATGAATTTTTCCAAAGAAATGTTTCAAATAAAAGTTTCAGCTCTTAATGTGTATAATTGATATATTAAGATTATAGAAACTCGTTGGCCCATTTCCAAGAGAAAAGCAAAAACTGAGAAAATCCACTGAGTAAAGTGGCGCCTTGATTGAGAAATTTTGATAGATAACTTTTCTGTCGGATCCCGAGGTGATAAACGGAATGGAATGTCAAGTTTGAACTTTCTGCGATGTTTCATTTTTGAGCTATGCTGTTCACATACATATATATGACGTTGAATTCCCAATTTTGGCTAAACCAATACTGATCAAAACCCGAATTTGAACTAAGAGACCAATTTCTGATTGAATAATTTTTAAAGACATAAAGCACATCTAGTGGAACCATATTTAAAAGACAATATATTAAATTTTCAGGAAATCTTGGATTCTGTTTTTGTCACAGTTTTTGGAATACTGGGAAACCGATTTAGTAACTTCGAGGATGCGCGAATTCGACAGACATATTTCTGATATAACCTATTTAATTTGAATTAAACGTAATCTCAATATTGAACAATTACAATATTCATTTTGTGTAGGCGAAGAGCCTTTAAGGAAATCTCCGTTTCAACTAGAATATAACCCGCAATTAAAAGAAAAAAACAATCAAGAAAATATCCATTGTGATTCATTTCTAATGATTAATGGCTTTGTACGAAAAGAAATAGATTGTTTTCAATAATATCACTGTTGGTGTTCCAAATCTTCGTACCGCCCCCTGTATTTCATCAGTTGGTATCAGAAAATTGGTTGATGGGAAATTTCAGCGTGTAGAATAACCAGATTTGCAGCTATAATAAATTAAAGGAAATCTCAATAGAACAAACAAAAGGGAAACCTTTTACTATAAAGAGCGCTTATTTATGTGTGTGGAAACAGCTGTTTGTTCAAGTCTGAGAGAATTTCAGCAATCTGTGGTGGTGTTAATGGGAAACTGCATATATTTATTTAAAAAAAAAATTATCTTTTACATAAAGCTCATTATTAAAGTTTACCTTATTTTCTGCAATGTTGGAAAATACGCTCCAATTTACTGATAGTTTGTTTTCTTTTGATAATTTTTACTTTCATTAAATGTTGATTCAAAAAGTATCATTCCAAAAATTAAGTATTAAACGACAATAAACTTTTAGACTACAAATGAAATACCCGCTAGTATTTAGAGGATCGTTGACCCATTTTGTCCTGCAATCATTCGCTAATGCTTATTCTTTATGCGAGGAATTACAAATCCGATTCGGATTTTGAATTCATTTGAGAAAAGAAATTATTGTTCTATTCAATTTTTTCGTAGGATGACGAAAAGTATATACGGTGTACATTACAAATATAATGACCTTGAAGAAGATCATTGCAATATGGGCGAACGTCGGTTTCCAGCAAACCACTGACGCGGTCTCTCGGAAACTCAAGTGGTTTTCATGAAATTGGTTCCGGAAAACTAAAAGATTATATTTAAAACTGCCGGGCATTCCAACAATATTGCTCTTCTTAGAAGCAAATATTCCACCATTTTGCCGATGAAACCTGGGCCGCAACCCGTGACCACAATGGTCTGAAATGAAGATGCTGTGGCTTCATTTTTGTAAAACACTCCTTCGTGTTAAAGATGGATCTTCACCCATCAAGGCCTAGAATAATCGCAGGTAGGCCGATTCTAATGCTTCTAACAAAGCACCAGGTCACCAGCTTGAACTCTCTAGATATTAGAATGTCTAAATTTGTTCTATGTTTGTAGTTTTGCTGAACCTCACAGTTGTAGTTTGTAAGACCACATATCAATCTTGTGAGTTCTGTTGATAATCCTTCCAAAAAGTCTGTAAATAAGTTTGGCATGTGTGGCAGTTGTCTTTTAATATGTCCGCATAATGAAGAAAGCAGGGAATTGCAGGAATTTAAGCATGATATTCCTTATTAGTTGTCACAAGGGATCGGAAATATAAAAGTTTCCGTAACAAATCCGGCAAATGAGAGTCCGAACTTCCATTTCTTTCGCAATAACAGATTATTTAGATTGTTTTCAGAGTGGCTGTTACGTTAGACTTAACTCTAAGTTCCTCTTGAATATGTTTAGGTTCCACCAACTCTATAATATTAACGACAAATACTTGAATGTGTTATTTTCATTTCACTCTGAAGAACATCTGACAATTAGAATTGGCGATTTGTTGTCAGAGAAAGTTAAGTGAATTTTTTAATCACCAACATTTCTACTGAAAGGAATTATTGATAATTAATTACTAATGAGATTTTTTATTGTTCTTTATTTAAATTAAAACTGGAATTATAAATCTTGGCTAGGATTAGCAGAGAATAGAATTTTAGGAGATATTCAAATTAGGTAGAATATGGACTTGTGTCTAACAAGTGTGAGTGTATGTGGGGGTCAATGTAAGTTTACATTATGTATTCCACAGAATGAGCATTGTTGGCTGCCCACAAACTAAATAAAAAAAACAGATTATAGAAAAAATGATAGTATATGGAGATAAAGGAAAAGTTAATCCCCCAACTTCTCTGAATATTGTATATGGTAAAAAGTGACTGTGAATACATTATGTATTTTCTACTAAAATTTATCTCTAGCCTAAATGAAATTAAAATTTGTCGGTCGACGAATTTTGATTTATTTTTTCTTCAAAGCAATTTCTATTAATGCGAACAAACTGGTACTATTGATGTAGATAACACACACACACAAATCTGAATGTTAAATACTCACACCCTCTCTCTTGCTCTAATCAATACAATTAAATCAATAAATTTTCTTTAAAATTGCAATATTGCAATATTTAGTTGGGCATGTTGGGCATGTTGCTAAAAATATTACTTAGGGTCGGTTAGTGGCCTCAACTTTTCCTAAATGGCTACATGGATGCACATATAGACAGGTCCGTTAAGTAACTTTGAAAGAGAGGAAGCTGCAATCGAAGGGCCAGTTAGTACTGACCAGATGTTTCCACGTCAAACTGTCTTGCTCGTGGACTCGTCAGCGGCAATGTTGCCATCTGCGGAAACGCCCCATCCATTTGCCCGCGCGTTACTCGCTACAGACATGTACTTTCACAGCTAAACCACAAAGATTTCAACCTGAGAATCTAATGAGGAGTAATGCCCGGTTGAAAGCACCCTTAAGTCAGAGAAAGGACGAATGGAGTTGACGATTTAAGCGCAGCAGGGTCGAGCGATACAAGGTCCTTACAGAAGGAAAGAAATGGCAGCAGCTAGCAGAAAGAGCTCTCCCCCGCAATATGCTACACGATGTAAAAGTTGCAGCGTTTCGCTTGATGACCGAGCACGACTATCTGCAAGCTCATTTATGTAGGATCGGCGTGGTTGAGATCAGTGATCAGTGCCCACTATGCTAAGCTGGAAAAATGGATGTAGTACACCTTCACGTTTGCGACTCATACCACCTACCAGTGTGGTTCGACAATGCAGCGTGCGGCGTGCGTGACTCTATTTGGCAGCTCGACACTGTATGGCAACGCTGTTAAGGGTGAGCATTGGATAAAGAAAAAAAAGAAAGTGTTTCGAGTTTTCGAAATTTTCTCGAAAACAACTGTAAAGATTTTCTGTAAATTTAGAATAATAACTACACAGATACAAATCTATCACTTTTATTTGTAATATTTTTCTGAAAAAGTCGATTTTACTTAGTAGAATTTGTGACTTTAAATGGGGGTTGAGTATAAATATTGTTGAATGTTATTGGCGCTTTCTTCTGGACTACCATGTATTTACTTCCACTACCTGCAAAAATAGACACTCCCCCCCGTCTGTATATTAATGTAGGGACAAATGAGTAAGTTTTGAAGTTAAAAGAAAATTTGTCATGTCACACAACTGTATTGACGCTATCACGCTGTACACAACTGTCATTACATTGAACAGTCTAGTTACCTATCTCCTGTACTATACACCTTCTTTACAGCACACATTTCCACCCATCTCGAAACAATCATTTTCAGCTATGCAGATGATACCGGCCTAACATCGATCCTGTCATCGCTCTAAAGCCCTTCAGATCCACATGAATTCTTTACAGGAATGCCTTGCGAAATGGCAAATTAAAGTAAATCCCTACAAAAGCCATTTTACTTTTTATCGAGCCACCCTACCTCCTATCATCTTCCTCGGGACTATAATACCATCGTGGACAAAGTACGATACCTTGTTCGGTACTTAGACTAACTTTTAACCGGAAACCAACACATCAGACTGAATAGACCAGATCTCAATGGACGTTACAAACTTCGCTCGACAGACGTTCTAAACTTTCCATGAAAACAAGAGACTGATTTACACCACAATAATAAAACCCTCTGGACTAACGGATGTGAGGCTTGGATCTTTCCAATCCAAAGTCGTTCGTCGAATTATAATCGTCGCATTTTACGTTTCTAATGTTACATAAATTTTTTTTATGTTACCGACCTTAATGTTCCTATTGTATCCCAATCTGTCAATGCCGTTTCCAAAAATTCCATTTCTACCACTGCCCATCCAATTCCCTGCGTTCACCGACTGACCGCGCATTATAACCCAGACAATAACCCCCACCCACCCGAAACGGCTGAAATGCCGTTGGCCTCGCGACATCTCAGTGGCCAGTAAGTACCTCTCTGGGAGATATCCCCCTCACGTCCCACACGTGTATCGTCTACAGTCAGTGTAAAGTACACAGTTGTCAATATCCATGAACAATAAAAGTAAACACAATATTGTCAGCAATTAGAGAAAATCGTGTGAGTGTTTCACCAGATTTTTCGCACTAAGGGACGTAAAAACAAGGATTCTTTAATTAGATACCTGTTCTACTTTTATTAAGATTATACTTATTTATTAAAGACAGGAAAGCAGTTTAATTGATTTTTTTTTAAAGTAAAGAAAGGTAATCGAGTTAAATTAGAGTATAGCATGTACCAGGTGAGGAAATCCAGTTATATGTCGGAAGGAAATTCAATCAGGGTGATGTGTTCTACACTCAGTTCTATATAGAAAACCCAATTTTCAACTGCTGACTTATTAATAAACTGAGTTTTCTATTTTAGCTGGCTATTTATTTAAATATTGAATGGTGCTAGGATGTTTGCCATCAGAATCCAGTGTGTGTAATGTTTCGTTAAAAAAAAATTTAAAAAATATTAAAATTTCTATTTTCCAGTATTTTATTTTTTATTGATTCAGTAAAACAAAAAATCACAAATTTCCTTCGAACCCTAATTCTCTTGGTTGTATTTAGTTGTCTTTACCGTTATGTCCAGGAGGAATCTAAACTTAATGAAACCAATGTTTTGAGGCGCTTTAACCCCCCCCCCCCCTTCAACCAAAACTTTTTAATATGAACTTACTTGGGAAATAAAATCCCGCGAAAATTATAGAACTCTGCACACATAATTATTGTACCAGATTTAATTAAATCTGTCAGTGTTTTTATGGAGAATATCGCAAAAACAATTGAAAAACTGTTCAGTAAAAACGCATTTTGGCAACATATATTATTCTAATCAATATTGTTTAGTTGACAGAATTATAAAATAAACTGAAATAGCACATTAAAGGAAAACATAACCTACCAAAAGTCCTCTTAAATGAAGTTTCCCGAAGAAATGTTCCAAATAAAAGCTGAATCTTTTTATATATGTAGTTAATATTATATGTTTTAAGAAAATCGTTGGAGCCATTTTCGAGGAAATTGAAAAAAATTGAAAAATTCATTCAGTAATGTTTTTTTTAATGGTTGACCGAGTTTGATCAAAATCTAGCTAGCACTTAAATATCAAGTTTGAACTTTCTACGATTTTCCGTTTTTACACACACACGCAGAAAACCACTTTTGCGGACTCAGGAGACATCAAAACGTGTTTATCTGGTGAAAACTCGATGTCGAAATTTTGCTATACAGCAGTAAGAGAAAGTAATAATAACTAGCTAAATTGGGGCGTGGCTTAATTTGTAAATGGATCTTAGTAAAAGATTAGATTTCCAAAATCTTATATAAAATTCAAGAAATATTCTCGTCCAGATTAATAGATGTGTAGAGGAAGAGCTATAAAGGCAAATCCACTAAGAAGCAGAAGATCTATTGCAGTTTCTTTCGGATGTCTGTTTGTAAGAGAACCCATACAAACATATACGTAATCCGTCCATAAAGTGGAGTGTGTGAGTGTCTTTGGTGAGCTAGAATGGCGTCTGGTCAGCTATGTGTATGTTGGGGATGATGAGGACAATGATGAATACGTTGATAAGGTGGGCCGCTAAGACCCCTATAGAAGCGGATAGCCCCTTTAGGGATTATGTAGTAGTAATCTGCTCAAATGATAGGTTGTAATCTTGTTTGGAGGAGTTACAAAGCCATATCCACTGCGACAATATAGAACTATTGTGGCTGCATTGTTGTTTGTTTATAATTTACTGTAAACTGTAACAAAATGCAATTGGCAATGAGGCATTTGTATAATAGTTGATAATATAAATTCAATTACATTATTTCTAAATCATGAACGCTTAGACATGGCATGATAACAGAACATGTTTTCAAATACCCAATTATATTACACAATTATAATACCCAATTATATAACAGCACAGCATACGCTTATCCGCAATTGCTTATCACATTCCCAGATCCCGTACAACTTGGTGTTCTTTTCTGCAATCAACCGTAATATCACTCCTCTCCAATATACTAGCCGCTCACACTGTTGTCCTCCCCCGAACCATTCTATCCATTAAAATGATTTTTTTTTTTACTTTTTTTCTCTCTCTTTGGTCTTAGCGTTGTGACTACAATGCCAAATATTCCAAAAAGCACAGCCGAGTTGCGAGTCAACGCGGTAGATAACTTCTAAGCGCTTTCTTCTAAAACAAATGCACCTAACTATCCACTTCCCACCTGATCCTGCCGGACCTTTGATCTTCTCAATTTTTGTATATACTCAAACAATTCTTATCTTCGCCCACCATGACGTGTGACCCTCTATTAACAGTCTTGTTAGTCTAATCCTCGAAGACATCAATTCAATTACCTCCTTCTCGATCAACACTTACAAACAGCCATATTAACTGGAGTATATGCCAAGACAGTTTAGCTCAAAAACTGTATCGTCCACGTTTTTAGGCTGCTGGGACGCTAAGAGTCCTGAAGAAGTGCTAGTCTTCTTTCCTTTTGGCTGTCTTTGAGAGATCATCCTAAAAGCAGTAAACACTTTGTATAACTCGATGAACTTGAAACAATATATCAAATGCGCTGTAAGACGCATCTGCGAGACATAATAACGTTGTCCCGGCACTGAAGAATTGAACAAGCTACGACACAGAGCCAGAAGACAAGCTGAAACTGCTTCTTTCTTCTTTCGCACACATTACCTGGCCAAACTCTTAAATTGCATTCACTGTCAACTGAATATGTAAAACTTTCAGACATTGTAACTTTTTGTTAAATTTACTGCTTATGGAGGTTACTGTTTTTTTAAGCCTCATTGTTGGGTTTAGTAATTAGAACAGTTGTAATCCCAGTCTTTCATAATTACTCTGAGAGAAAGTTAAATATTTTCATGGTAGATTAAATTTTATAGAGTTCCTAAAGTTTCGCTTTTTCATTGAAAACTCTCTTTAATTAAAGTTTAATGAAAGGACTCATAATTTTGAAATGACACAAATTACTAGTATATTTTGTACTATAAATCAAAAAGTGTGTTCACAAAAAAAAAAAGAATCTGGTATAGGACTTTCTCATGACTTTATTTATGTAGTAGGTATAATATGTATTTATGTAGTAAATATAATTACAGAATCGACATATTTACTGTTAAACTTCAATATTACCTAAAATGCAACATTACATTCTCCATAGAGCCCTCTGAAATCAATTTTGTTTCAGAAAAATGTTTCAAATAAAAATTATCGGCCTTTCTTTATTGAAGAAAATCATTGAAGGGGTAAATAGCGAAAAACTAGAAACAAATAAAAACTATTTTGAAAGTCGCACTTCTAGTTGATGGTTTTTGACCGAAATTACGTGCCAGATTTACTAGTGGTATGTAAACGAAATATTTATGGTTTGAAACCCCGCGATTTTTCATTTTTCAGATTTTCTTGACAATGAGGCTCTACTTTTCTTTGAAAGAAAATCCAACCACACACATTTATCACCTTTATTTAAAACATTTATCCAGGAAAACTGAATTTTTACAGGATTCTATGGAAGCTGGAATTTTTAAGAATGTGAAACTTCACTATAACATACGGTTCCATCCACCTTACATAAAATTAAGTTTCATAAATGCAATGCTAGAAACTCCTCTAGGTTTCGTGAAAATCGGTTAACAGGAAATTTACATTCATAAACACATATGTATTTTAAGAGAGTTCTGAAGATCATGACGCTAGTGTTTTCCGATGAAAGCACTGTCTTCTCTGCTGATTACAATGTAATCTACCTGCCTATGTGCGAAGTTTTATTACTTTCTCTTAAGAGATCACGTCAAATTTTCGCTGTTTTTGACTTTTTACCGGAAATACTAGTTTTGAGGTCTTCTGAAAACGAACAAAAAATGTTATTTTGTATAAGTTGACTGTAGTGCGGCAAGAGCGGTTTTAAAAGGGCGTAATTTTAAGAATTTATAGAATAATTTAAATGAGTAAGGTATTAGAAATTTAACTACGATTCAGAGCAACTAATTTAATGACTAGATATTTATACATAAAAACATCTAACTAAATATAAAAAAAACTAGGATAAATAAACGTTGAGAGAGAGTGACAGTGTAGAATATTTCTTGAATAAGAAATGTGCGAATAAGACTGAATGTAGACTGACAGTATAACTGCGAGAATATGATTGCATCTGACGAACTTTTCATTTTTTGCCCTATATTTATACTAAATTGCCGCATCCCAAAGGGGGTGAATTACAATATACTTGGCCTAGTGCTTTGTCTTTCACTGCCTGTTCCTCGTACCCTTTTTGCCAGCCAACGTACAAATTTCCATTAACTGATTTTTTTAAAGTATATTTAAAATATTCTTCACGTCTATACTCATGTGTTTGAACAAAATATCTCAATAATGAAAAGTCCGAAGGCACTTCAAATTTGATATCCCGTAAACTGTATATTGGACATATAGTTTACGATTAAAACCGGAAGTGCTACTTTGCAGAATACTTAATTTTTAATGAGTTTTCAAAATTTTTGTAAAAAAAAAACTGTTCCAACGATTTTCTATAAACTTTGAAGAATACTCATCGCACAGGCGGTATCAATTTTGTCGATTCACTTTAAGGAAGTTCTGTGGAAACTGTGACGTTCAATTTCACACGTGATTGGGATTGGTTGAGATGGCGCTTTCTTTTGGTACTGCAATGTAATCACTTTAAGTACTACCTGCAAGTTAGGATAACTAAGCAGGTATATATTACTAAGTTTAAAAAAACGGTCAAATTGTATAACAGTATTAAATCGGCAGTAAGATAAAGTCGTGTGAGTGTTTCACATCAGATTTTTTTGTCTTTTATTCTACGAGATGTGATGTGATTAAATGCAATTTTTTTAAATCATAATTCCTGTCTAGATTCATATTGTTTTTATTTTATTTATATTTCCAAACATGAAATATGTCTCATTACGGGTTTTCTTGTTTCAATCGATATTCACAAACCCACTCAGTTTGCTCCCCCCCCGCACGATATGTTTATGTATTTTTTATGTAATTGGACATCAAACAAAACGAATATTATATCCTCCCTCAACATTTTCAGCATTCTTTTTTATGGTTCAGAAGTTTTTATTTATTTATTTTTTTTATACACATACAAAGTGAACTCTTTTCACGTTAATTGCATTATTTTTTTCAAATCCATTGATTGATGTTTTTAACACAGATTTATTTGTTTTTTGCGTGTTTAGATGGTTTTTTTTTTTTTATGTTACTAAAACATTCTAACATTATATCAGTAATTCCATTATTGATTGGACAGGACTATTGTAGGTTCGACATACCATAACGTTAAATTAATATATTTTATGAAGTCACCTGTCATAAATAATTTTATCACTTATACCAGATTTAATTATTATGTAAAAATTTTATGATAAGCTATAGGAAGGTTGCGGACGAAACTTCAGAATCCATTTGTTTACACACACTCAATACAAGGTTAAAATTATTTCGAAATAAATGCATAATTTGGAGAAGTAGGTTAAAAATTATAGAACATATATTATAAGGAATGTTCCAAAACTGTCTCTATCGACAGTGACGATATTACAGTGATATTACAGTGTCAACAGACTTTGAAAAACTTCAATATGAATCACTTATAATACTTTTTCTTTCGGAAGCAATTATCACAAGAGTTTCTTCAAATTTTCTTGGAATTCTAATACTATATACAAGCCCAATGGCGCTACTATCTGAGTCCTGGCCACCTCTAGGAAGTTTTTTTTTAGCGAGGGGGCCAACGCACTGCGACCTTGATCCGGTCTATTGTGCTATGCCCCCTGGGTGCCGCAGGCCTGCCCACAGCACCCGAACGGATGTCCAATTGAACATCCGTTCTACAGCACCTCCATCAGTCTGAGATCCCTAAGGAACCCCAGTATTCTGACGGGCTCTAGAGAGGGTATGTCCCCCTCCTCCACCTGGTAGCTGCCCAGGTTCCTAAACCTTCTCTGAGTGGCAGCCTCACAGTCTGTTAGGAGATGTAGTGGAGTTTCCTCCAGCTCCCCACAGAATCTGCATGAGCTGTCACTTTCCAAACCCAGCTTCACCAGGTGTCCTCTAAGTTGGCAATGCCCCGTGAGGAAACCCGTAAGAACACGGAGCTTGTCCTTGCTCAATCCAATGCAGGCCTCCGACCTCTCTAGGAAGTTTACTCCATCAAGGCAATCCAACAGTTGCTGATTCCCAGGGCCTTAGCATCACTATTCACTCCGTCGACCCATCGGCATTTCAGTCATGTCGTTCTTACCTATCCTGGCAACATGGGCTACCCAAAGCAATGCGGCAATTTTTATAAATTTCTCCATATCGGACTCGTCATGGAGTGCAGCTAACTCGTCATTATGGCATACCTCCAGAGACGCCCCCCTCCCAATGTTACTGGGACATAAATTTTACTTAGGATTCTTTTTCGAACATGAGCTTCTTTTTTATGGTCCACGTTTTCTCCATCATATGTAATAACTGCTGGACATATCAGTGGACAAGTAGATGAACAATATCATGGCTTTTATTAATGAACAATATCGTAGCTTTTCATGTGCTTTTAGTTGCGCTGAAGATCATCTGACGCAACTACTCAATTACACCATTGTTGGCTGTCACTATTGAGTCCAGATGCTCCAACAGTGAAACCACTCACTTCATTTTCAATGTGTATGTAACTGTTTGGACTGCTGGTACCAGTGGCCATATATTTCGCTATACTTGCATTTATTTCTAAGACCATTCTCTTAGCAACTGTTTCAAGCGCAAATAACGTTTTCTTTGTTGCCGCGATAACACTTCAATAAGGTTTCAAATCAGCAGCGTACGCAAAGCTTTTCAAGCTTTACAAAATATCACTTGTATTTATGACATTTTGCCGAAAAAAATTACGTTTGACGGCTTTGGGAGGAATGTCAGTTAGGTTTAAATTTAAACTGCACAAGCTTTGTGTGTTGTGACAGACGCCGCATCACACAAGGCTGTTTAGATATACAAGTATAACCCATACTACTTTTTTTTATGTTCAGCCCAGCCAAGCATTGTAAACATTGCAATTTTAAAGCAAATTTTTAATTAAATTGTATTAATTACAGTAAGAAGAGAAAGTCGTGTGAATGGTTCACACCAGATCCACACACCCTCATACAAAATAAAAACATTTTTTAATCTGAAATTATAGCAATATTTCCGGTAATTAGAAACTTTTAATAATTTCCGGAATGGGTATATCACTTAATTGGTTGTAAGTACATAAAACAAAATGGGAATCAGGATATATCCTAAATAAATACATTATTTAAATATGAAGCAATTATAGAGGATAATATAAAATAAACTGGCACAACCACAATGTAAATAAGAAAGAGAAAATTCTTTAGAATCCGAGTTACTTCCCATTATTTGGTGGAGGGAGGGGATCATTTCCTCACAGACATCATTTCCTCTCCAGCCTAATTTCCTATATATTACTTTTCCGACAGATTTTTCTTCTTTTTTTCTATATTTTCATTGTTTTTTTTTTTACTTTTAAAATTGATAGAATTACATTTTTGGAAATTATTGCTTTATATTATGCAATAATTGTAGCCTTTAATAGTGAGTAATCGTATCGAGTTTGAGAGAAATCTCGTTTACAGAATAAAACTTTGTATAATGCCTGCAACTTTTAATTTTAAGTTAAAACGTTATGTAGAAAAAAATTAAAATCTGGTGTGTAACACTCACACAACCCACTCTGATTGCAATTAATACACTTATACAAGTAATTAACAAACTTTCTTCATGGTCTTTCTTGGCCAAAAAAATGTTGGTGGGGATTTTACTTGTATACCTGAGCGGCCTTATATGGGACGCTCATTGTCAAAACCAAGAAAAGATGGTGCAAATTGAATTTAAACTAACGGACCGCCCTCTGTAAACTGATTTTTTTCAGAAAAATGTTTCAAATCAAAGTTATACGTTTCTATCTATTCCATGTTTAAACAAAATTCTTGTTACCGTATTTTGGAGAAAGTTCCAAAAAGAACCTACTCTGCAAAATCGCAACTTCCGGTCAACTGATTTTCTTCGAATTTGGAATTCCATCAATGGTTTTAGTGTGCATTCATATTAAGCAGGAAACGGTTCCATTATATTTTATGGAAACGGTACTTTATAGGAAAGCGTAACATTACTGTTCCTTGGAACCACCAAAAAATCAGAATGGATTAGCCATTAAAGGATATGACGCGCGCGTACCGGTGAGGAGAAAAGAAGCGAGAGAAGAGACGGACGACTGATCAGTAGTTTTGATATCAGAAATATTTTTCCATATAGCCTGCTTCATTTGTGGTCATCGACCGGTTTTGGGCGTTCGCCCATCATCAGTATGTCTTGATAAAACTCTGTTATAACACAGACTTGCATCGAGCAAAATCAGATTATGCTCTACAGTTTTTTAGTATTATACACCTCACAAAAGCATTACTACACCTATAGTTTGAATAGAATTAATTCAGTTTACAACACGTATAACTTATGATTTTACTTTCAGCATTGTTTCAGTAAACGCTGTGTCCTAATATCAGCTTAAGTAGTTTTCGTTTTTCAACCAGCAGGAGCTTTTGAGAAATTTGTGAAATCAGTGAACTAGTAAACTGAAACGATTCTTGCAAGAACTTTGAAGAAAGGAAGAATTTCTTCAAGAAAATCTCAAGGTAAATGTCTTTTCTTCGTTAACTTTAAACCTACCATTAACCATCCTACGATGTAAAATAAATTATCTGTAACTAATGAAGCAAAGTATACACACAGTTGAAACTCGTCAACTAAATATAAGAAACTACTTACAGCCAAGCAATAAACAAAGCATCATTAACAGTATCACAGACAAAGCTACTGTAAACGATCAACTTTCAGACATAGCTGGGCTTAATTATATAACGAAGTTCAACAATTAAACAGTATCATAATAAGTTTTGTTTCCCTTTTGAATTGATGCTATCAATTTGTACTCGTGCTATAAATATGTCATCCCAGCTTCTAATGATGAACATTATCATTTTGTAATTTCTCTTACAGCTGTGAGAGGAAGTCCTTAAGATTGTGACTGAATTTCAGGATTGAAGTTTTACCGGAAATACAATGTTTAGAGATCTCCTGATTATGAAAAATATTTTTTATATATAGTTGTACATAGTTCGCTAGTACATTGTAATATTGGTTTTAGAGTGTTGTGGACGAATTGTGAGATTGCAATTTGGAATGGTAACAATTTCAGCTTTGAAGGAAATTTGGCAAGTGATGTTGTTTAATGATGTGTGTGTGAGTGTGTGTGTGAGAGAGAGAGAGTGTGAGTCGTGTTGAGAAGAAGAACAAAGAAGTAGAATGATTGTAGCAAACTTGTGGATCTTCATTTTGTTTTTAATAAAGAATTTATAGCATCTTAAAGCGGCTGCGGTCATATCAAGAAAATGAAATTTAAAATATACTCTAAAGTGAACTTTCTCTTATTGCCAATAAATAATTTGATTGGCAAATTCTCTTCAAACTTCGAATTCTTAATCACTTATTTCTTACGGTCACATGTCCGTTTTAAGATATACAACTTCTCATCTCCAGACCAGTCTTCCGCCCTCTTTTCCTCCTTCCTCCTCATTCTTTCCGGCCTTCTTATTGGTGGTATTCTTCTCAGTTCACCTTATCACCCTAATTTTGTTTCATAACCCTCTCACAATAGACCCTCTGATTCCCGATTCATTCCGAATACAAAATACTTCGTTTGGTTTCCTTTGATGAAGGATTTTGCTGCTTTTCTGACTTGTTCCGTTTTTTCCCTAACCCCTCTTCAATTCCTCACTTTTCAACATCGATCGGACGTATTTGAAAGTTTCAATCTTCTTACAAGTTTCTCCCATTATTATTAAATTTCCTTAGTGTTAATCCCCGCTCCCATGTTTTATCGGTCTACCTTTATTCCATACTTGGTGTAAGTGACTTTCAATTTCTTCATAAAATACTCCAGGTATTCTCCTGAGCAATGACTACTATCTGATCGTCCAGGAAGAAACATGAGCACAGGTTTTCATGAATTTAATCTTTAAATGGAGATCCCATTCCTGAAGATATCAAACCAGGATACATTTTTGTTTACCATTTTTACAAAATATAAAATATGCAATAAAGATTTATTAAATAAGAGCAACAAGATTTACTTAATAAAGAGATTTACGTAAATGGGAATAGATTGTATTGTAGCGCCTTCTCCTCTCTTCCACTAGTAAAACTTTTAGTAGAGAATCCCATGTGATTATGTATGCAGAATTCAAATAATAATAAACCAATCGAATCAAAGATTTTTTTTTTTTTACAATGATATCACTTTTCTGGTACCGAGCGGTTTCGACCTATTCGGCCGTATTTTGATACTATTTATCAAAATAATAATACCGACATGAAATGACCAATGCCGACTGAAACGGGTCGATGATTACAAAATGAAGAAATCTTTGAGGTTGGGAGAGAGAATAGCTACTCAATGTTTTCCAACACCAAGGATTCCAACCCCAACCCCCCAAACAAACATCATATATATTTGACAGATTCCAGCAGGACAAATTTTCTTTATTTTCCCCGATGAAAGTGATAGCTATAGAAGTTACAAAGTTGCATAAACAAAAACACTCATAAAGCCCGCTAAGTCTTTATAAATCTTAACACCTTGTTTGATTTCCCTGTGGATTTTTATTGGCGCCCGCCCCCACCCCTCAGCGGCTCCTAGGCCTGTTGTTGTTCTCTTTTTGTTTTCTCTCCAGGCAAAAAACTGGTGAGATACATATTGTGATGTGTTGTTTTTGTTGCGTTGGCAGCACAAGGTGGTAATGAAAAAAAGAAACTTTTGTCCATGGCTCGCTTTTTCTTTTTATGGAAAACTTTTCATTAGAAAACTTTTATTTAGTGCTGGGATTTTCCAGCGCAAACGTAAAATGTTTATAAACAAGTTTTTTTTTTATTGAGTAAATTTTCCGCGCTTTATGTGCTATTTAATCAAGAACTTGATGTGTTCGCTAACAAGTTTAAAAGTATGCACATTAGTTGTTTTAGTATACACAAGGTGCTCCTTAAGTGCTGCAATACGTGGTCTTATAAGCTTTAGAGTAATATACATTATCTAGTATATTATAGTTCTTCTGTATAAACAAGACATAGTTCTTGTAACTAATATTAAAGTTAATATGTTTAATTTTCTGCAAGAAAATTCATTTTAGATGTTACAAAATAATCGAAAATCAGTATATTCAAGAAATCAATTGCTTCATGACTAACATACAGAAAGCTAAGTATGATGCTTATTCCTGAATCTTGAATATAATTCTGAAACCACAATTTGCAGCGCCTTTGCAGAAACTAATAAAAACACAGTCCTAAGTACTGTTACTTACTAGACACATAACCACCAACAGAAATTAGTTTCTGGCAATTCTTGGATCTCAGGTACATTGACGCAAGAGTCGCTAGGCCAACAGATGTGGTTCCACAACTAGGGCTGAGTGTAGGGCTGACACTTTCATAAAGAGTGCCGATGTTGGAATAATACTCGTAAATCTCTTGGCAGAGTATCAGATGTAGACCTCACTGTCTATGTGGCATAATCAGCCGAAAAGCGGATGAAGTCCTTCACAGGAATAGTATAACATTTGGTAGAATATATTAATTAAGGAGCTGGGCCGAGCATATCTGCTACATATGATAAGAGGCACCAGTGCAAGCTTTCTACTTGTGTAAAGGATTGGCTGTACTAAGGTTCTAAGGAGAAACATAAAAAGCCTAGAGGTAATACAGAAACCACTAACTTTAAGTTTGATTAAGGCGATTAAAATTGAAAAACAGAGTCTACAAAAAGGTTCCCCACCTTCTGATGGTGTTTTTCGAACCTGCCAGGCCCCTTGAAAAGGCTAGTCACCAGACCAATTTGGTTCCTTCTAAAGCAGAGGGTCTCTTTAATTCTATTCTTGCACAACTTTGTCATCATCATTTTGCTGTGTTTAATTTTCAGATTTTGTCGTGCTCTTTCCAGAGCCAAATGAGTGATACACATACTGTCTCTTTGGCTATTCCTTGGGCAATAGGGTATTCTCCCCATTCGTGGCCAGTTGGTCGGCTGTTTCATTGCCCTATTCCCCACAATTGGCATGTCTCGGCTAAACTTTGTTTGCCAAGAAAGGTGCGCCAGGGATTCTGTACTCTCCTTAACAAGAGATGAGGAAGTACTGAACGCAGCAGCTTGGCTTTCTGGGAAGATGAGAATCTCCTTTTTTCTAAGTGCCATTCTCAAGTTTCCCCAGTCACAGATCTTAATTAAAGGCAACTTAAGTGAATGGTGCTATCCAAGAGGGTAGGAGTACATCTTTTACTGATGCCTTGAAGGAATCCACTAACCAAAGTTGTTTGAAATATAATGAAGTTTTTTTTAGTAGCGTTTATATATTATTACGGTAAATTAAATAGTTAATTTGTTGAGAATCTAGAAATGGTTTGGTAAACTAGTTCTAATATATGCTGCCAGTATCACGCCATGTAGTAATAAAATAACCGCATATATAACTAGAACTTCTCACACATCCTAATAATAATTTAGTTTCATGTTTACTCGCACAATGGAGCAAGCACGTCTTCCTTCCTGCTTTTAATTATTGCCGGCTTTAATATTCTGTGTTTTGCAACTTTCTTCTTCATTCTATTACATTGAATATTATCATGGTAAACCGAGCAAGAATGCTGAAAGCGGTTTATGGTTCTAATGCTTTGTAGATGAGCTTGAAAAATTCGATAAAACACAAACAACAAAGAATGGTCGGCTATTTTATTATTTTCTCTCACTCGTAGTAAGAGGAAGCATTGCAATCGTTCCAAATTATCGAAATTCAGTCTTCACCGGAAATACATGTTTTGAGGTCTCTTGAATACGAAAAAATGTTTTTAGCGAATGGTCTGTATGTATGTGTGTTTGTGATTCAACAGAATATCGCAAAAAAGGAAAATCGCAGCAAGCTCAAACTTGGTGTTTCCCCTACACTTTCTGTTCTATAGTTGCTTATTGACGATGTAGAATTATATGACGTTGTTTGCATTAAATAATTCATTTATTGATAAATTATTATGAATGACCTATGTTTTTTAATATTATTTTTTATCAAACATTTTTGCAATTAGTAAATAAAATACTACCGCAAACTCTTTAAACTGTTAATTAACTCTCTGTTCTTTGTAGATTGAACTAATTAAATGTTTTTCTAAACAAAGATGTATCAGTTTTAATTAAATAAAAAAAAAACAGATAAAGCAAACTTTAGTCATCCTTTTGATCTTTGTCCTTCTCGACCAGTTTTTATTTCTATTTATAACATTACCACATTATAAATAAATAATGAATAAAATAAAAAATGCTTATTAAATGTTTGTTAAAGTTTCTAAAGAAACAAACATACTAAAAAATATCCATTTTTACTTTTGGAAAAGCCAAAAAATGAAAAACACGTTTTCTAGTTGAGAACACTTTAGTGGTTTGCTATAAATCCACGTTTTACTGTATTGCAATGACCCCTCTTCAAGGCATTGTCGCCATGAATACCAAAGCAACGCTGGAAGAAGGATGGAGCCACCTTCATAATCCGTCATGGCAGAAAGGCTCAATTTTTCCTTTCATGCCTGTGGTTGGCTAGCGGGTGACGAGATCCAAGCCTCCCATCCCACTGGCCTCCTGCCAAAGTTTAGCCAAAATTTTCCTCTTTCTCAATTTCCACGTTCGAAATAATTGTTATTTCCAGAACTTATAGTCCACAAAATGGCATTAGAAAAATTGGGAGACTAACCACCTTCCACACAATTTTTTTTTTTTTTTTGAATCAACATTCGAACTAAATTGATTGAGAGCTTTCGAGAAAGCTCTAAATACAAACTGGGAATTGTTTAGCATTCATTTCTTAATGGATTAAAGTCTAACGATGTTACAAAATGGTTTCCCAGTGACAAAGAGAAAGCAAACACCTTCTGTGTTAGTTAGTACGCCGTTTCGTTCCTCGCACGCTGAATATCCAGGCCATTTATTTAAACTGTATGATGTTTCAACAAAATCACCGGAAAAAATTCCACAGCTCATGAAGGACTTTGGAATTGGGCGACCAGATCTTGAAGGCACCATGATCGCCAGTTATATCTGTCACTGTCTGGCCTGTAAGAGTTTCTGCAGATCTTTCTTCAAGTTTTGGAATTTATAGCATAGAAGTCTTTTTTGTTTTTTCACCAGATGTTCTTCATCTGCCTTACTAAGACTTTGGTAAGGCTTTTTGAAAATGTCCTAGCTTTTTATCTTCCCAACCCCAGCCAAATCCTCTTTTTATACAGATGCTTCAATAGTATACTTCCTAATGCTTCAAAAATAGTTTTCCTAATTCCTAATTTATCCTTAAATCTTTCTTTTCTTAACAATTCACCCTGCACAGCAATCAGGATCCATGAACCATTTGGTCACAATACCCCTGATTACCGCTTTATATGTGGAAATCTTCCATGCCTTTTCCTCCAAGTGAAGAAACCCTAAATAATATCAGCTGACACAGACATTATGGTGAGCTTCGGCGACAGAAAAGAAACTTGTACAACGAAGTAAGAGCTTGAAGTTAGCAAATGGTGACATCTATAGAACTGGTTAGATTATCAAATGCAGGCAGGTAATAATCTAGGTGAAAACAAGCAAATCTAGCAAATCGTATCCCTGATATAAAGGTTACTTATCCCTATAAGTTAGGGAGTAGATATTCAGGCTAATTATCCCATTTTACAAATATTATAAAAGATTTAATCGGAATTATCAAAATGATAATATTTATACTAATTAGCTTCATTACAGCCCTGGACAGTTCTCAATAAGTATTCATATATCAACTTACTATTCGCCAAGTTGCTTTTAGTGCTTGTGCTATCTGATGATATCTTGGTGCTGATGGACTCGCAGACAAACAGACGTCTCTATGGTAAGAAAAAGGGGGGAACAAAGAGTTACTAGTCATCTGTAAGGAAGAATTAAAACCTACATCTGATCAAAGCCTCTCTACGCTCATGCAGCTGAACAGACAGATGTACAGATATCCGCTTATACGAAACCTAATATGTGTCAGGAGCCGTAGCAGCACCTTCTATCACTCAACATTATTCCCAGGGAAGTCAAGACCCGCCTACTAACCCCTAGCAGAACCAAAGACTAGGCATTCGGTGGTAGATTTGACCATCATAAAAGCGAGAGAGTTCTATTGAAAGGGATAAAATCTTCAACTTTCTACAAGTTTAGTCCGCACTATTTAGCTTTTGCTTTCTCTTGTATAACGGCAAATTCCTTGTAGTAACTTTTGCTTTATTCAATATACCTACTCTCAATATACCTACTCAATTCTCCTACTCTCTTAACGCACAAAATTGCCATTACAGGAGAAAAGACGACCTGGATAAGCATTAGACTCCTTGAAATTTAAGAATGCTTGGAGTTTCTTAATTCTCGTCTTTAATAAAATAGGAAGCCGACTTTTGTAGATTGCAGGCTAACCAGCAATTATAGAAATGTGTGTAAAAATGGTAAAATGAAAAAAGTATTTACCATTCTAGCAACAACTAAATAATAATTAAACACCACTTTACTTCACACTACTCCGTTATAACAAAAAGGATTGCAAGAGAAGGATAGAAGAGAGAGAGAGAGAGATAAAGAGTGGGAGAGAAAGAAAGCTACAATGACACCAAGTCATTAGAGATAAGAACAGATCTGTGAGGTGGGCGGGAGCTCAATATGTTCTCTCTGCCGCTCAGATCTGCTCTCAATTGCCGCCCCCATTATCTGATCCTCTACCGCTACAAAAACTAACTCCTTACAGTTGAGCCGCTTAACAAGTCCTATTAGTGTAATGGTGTATATAAATATTATATTGAAGGAAAATTCAAGCATGAATTTCGAAGTCAAAGTTGAGTTATTGCTGAAACAACTTTTACAGAGGAAGAAAAAAGAACTAAAAGTCCATGATTGATCGCAATTTCATGCTCCATCTGTAAAGTTATATGAAAAGTAAACAGAGATATTTTAATCAGATGGAAATAGTTCGATTATTGTTTTACTAGAGGGAACAGAAATTTTACTTTATTAGCTAATGAAACTTTACTACAATCTGTGTAGACAAGAAGAAAAAAATTATAAGTATTTAATTATTAAGTTATTGTTTGTTAAGAAATTAAGACTGTTTTGTAAAATTTTGATAAATTTTTCGACTAAAACTATATGTTTGATATTGAAACTGATTCAATGGAACAGCCATTTAATGCTGTAAATATCATTTTATTATATATTTAATTAGTAATAAATAAATAAATAAATAAATAGAGGATTCATAATCAGAAGAATTTTCTTAAAAAGTTTATAAACATATTTACGAGTAACTTTGGTGAAAATCGCGAAAAACAATTCACGAAATCGGTCGGAACCAACCAAAAGAAAAAACATACGATCTGAAAAATTATTTTTGACCGTTCTTAATATGATAGAAGACCAATAGTGAAGTTCGGTTGTAGAAAATAAAAAAAACTACAATTTTGGTTACGTTTCAACAAATATACTATTTTTATTGAAGCTTAAAAATAAAAATACAACGTGTACTTTTAGAAAATTAAACGTTACAGAAGATAATAACAGAGAAACAAAAAAGAAATAAATAAAATTCACGCAAAAAGTACATAAATAATAATACTACTCTAATAATAATAATAATTAAAATATGGCTATTAACACCAAACAATTTAATAACAAAACTAATGATTGGAAAAACTCCAAAATACACAAAACATGTTATTCTTGTGGCATTCATGCGGGATAAAAGAGTTAGAGAATTCAACTATACTCAAGATTTACTGGTATATTGGAAAAAAACAAACGAAGATATTGTCAAGATTTTACAGTTAAACAGGAGAAAGTGGAGCCTAGTGCAAAGCGGCGTGACAGACTGGGCTGGGTAGAGTGTTGTCTCCTTGAAAAGAGAAGGATACAATATCTCCCTCGCGGTGAAGAAAACTTCCTCGCTTATATGATAGTCGTGCCTACCCCTTCTTAGTTACTGCTAGGAGTGAGTAGGCGGGTCTTGGCTTCCATAGGGTGTAATATTAATACATTTGCTCTAGGAAATACTGCTACGACTACCTGTGACGTCTTAGGCGACGTATAACTGTAAATCTGTGAGTCCATCACAATATGATGGATAAAATCTCATACTTTCAAACCAATAAAAAAATCGTAGTTTGAATAAAATGTGCCACTAGTAGTGTGATTATTTCGCACCAGATGAATTTACACTTAGACTGAAAGAGAAAGTAAAATGTGAGTTTCTCGTCATCTTTGTCGAAAACTTGTAAAAAAACAAAAGTTTCAAAAATTAACTTTGAACTTTGAACTAATTCATATGTGAAATAATAACTTTATTAACACAAACATCGAAACAATGAAAAATCGAGAATAGTGGTAATAAATTATCGAATGAGTGGATAAGATTTTTGTTTTTGTCTTTTTCAATAATTGAAAACTATTTTAGATAAGAAAAAAAAAAAAATCCATAAAGAGTCAAGAATTAGAATCGAACCACAGATTGTATTAGCAATAACAATAGAACAGTATGTTCTGGGTATTATTTGCTGGTCAAAAGAGATTATAACAGTTTAGGTTCTGCAATGCAGTATCCAATCCAATAATGTTGAATTAATTCAATATCGGTTTTTTGCGACCTCTATTTTGTAATCTCTATAATTAATTTTATTCATGTTGCAAAGTAATAATTACATAGAAAATTATTACAAAATTTATAAAAATGATCTTACTTTTATATCTAAAAATAAATAAACAAAAAACAAATCAATATATTTTTTATAGTGTTTGTAGATTGTAGAAAGTAGGAAAAAGATAGGGGTGTTTTTCCCCCATTCTTTGCGTTTGTCTGTCTAGCTCTCTATCTGTATATTTCCCGATTTAAACTTGAATAAATTCAAATTCTTTTCACATCAGTTGTTTTCACTACGATATTACCTTATTTTTCTTCTCTTTTCCTTTTTTCCTAACCTACTTTTACGGTCCACTCATATTTTCTCTATATCAGTCGTTATATATATATATATATATATATAGATATGTATAGTATATAGCTTATGTTGGTATGAAGTTAACAAAAGTTTTGCACATTCAACTGGAAAATGAAAAAAAAGGAATAAGCTCGGTCCAGTAAAGGTACAAGATGATGGTACTTACTACATTGCCCCCTCTCTTCACAGTAACTTATCAGAGCGCACAAAAATATAGCCTATATAAGGGTATTTTAGTTCACCCTATAAACTGGGAGAAGTTTCTTTTTAGGCTCCACTTAAAGGTATTAGTCCGCGTATCATCATTCTGGATATATATATATATATATACAGAGAGAGGGAGAGAGAGATTTCATTTTATATTACATACATAAATATACTTTAAGTCTACTATGTTTATAAAAATATAATTTCATCTCTACAACGTTGACTACGACATTTTTACCAGATTTATAACTTTGTAATATGCTAAGCGAAAGGAAATATTAAGATCAATACAAGTTTTGATGAGAAAAAAAATCTGGTATGAAACACTCCCACAACTTTCTCTTACTGCAGTTTACAAAATGTAACTGACAAATTTTATAGTTAGTATATCAAATTTAATGAAAATCGTCGGTGTTTTTATGAAGAAAACCGCAAAAACTGAAAAAAAAAACTGTTCAGTAAAAACGTACTTCCGATTTACTAATTTTCTTGAAACTCCGAATTTCAGCAATCTATTTATTTCTATTAAATTTTTACAAAAAGCTTATTCTCAGGTCTCCTGGTAGCACTTAACGAAATATTAAGTTTGAACGTTCTATGATTTTTCCCCCGTTTTTGAGATATGCTGTCCCACACACAATCACAGACCAAAAGCTAAAAACCACTTTTTTGGATTCAGGGGTCCTCAAAGCGGATATTTCCGGTGAAAACTCGGTATCGAAAATTTGACAATTTGACTCTTATAGCAGTTAGAGAAAGTAAAATTGGCAAATATAAGAAAAAGAAGACCAATCGTGAAACAGTGAAGTAATTATCAAGTACTTGACAATCAAATTCCAATGTTTCCCCCCTATAGCCCATTCCAAGTTATTTAATACAAAGAGTTAAAGAGAAGTTTTCCTTAAGAGAAGTATTACTTTGTGGGGTGAGGTGGGGGAAGGGGCTGATTTGCATTCATCAAATACAACTCTCAACTCTACTACCAATGTGTTGGTGAAGTTTTAGCAGTGGAATGCTGTTGAGTAGAGCTTTGTGAAAAGGCACTATTGCTGTGACAGTATACGTATTAGTAGCGCTCTCACACTCCTCTTACACACAGTAATCTGTACAGCGATCACTAACTCCTCGACTAGTTTCAGTTCATTGCCAAGCTAGCACTAGTTCCAAATTAATCACTAAAATAGTCACTCTTCATTGACAGTTTACTACAACGGTTCTTCGGATATCACTTCTATGTTGTTTACATTACGAAACACTATTTTACAAAAAATCTGTTATCTTTGGGAAGAAAAAAGTCTGGTGTGATCCATTCACAGGACCTTCTCTTACTTCTGTTTTAATACAATTATAAATATAAAATGGCATTAAAAAAAAAAAATGAAATTTTAATTCTTTTTTAAACTTCAAATTTGCTCAGTTGTCTTGACATAAATATAGAGGTGGTGGTGAAGCCAAGTACCAACCAACCAACCCAAGTGAAGACAGCGCCAATATTTGAAATTTTACGCCACAAATTCCGCAAAACTATCAATTTTTTTCTGTTGATTTTCACTGTTCAATTTCAGAATACTTCGAACCCATTTAAATACTTTTTGTCGTGTTAGAAATATGGTTTTTAAGAATTAAATTATCAATCAGATAGCCAAATGGATCAAAGCCTACATGATATTCTGCCATCCATGACTGCTAGCCAATCACCTTGACAACGCCATCATTATTACATAATTCAGTTTACAATTTGACATTCATATCCGTCATATTGCTCAATTATAATATTATATTATTATCGTTAATACCATCTTGTCAGTAAACCACGCCAGCTGTATCATTAGTCCAAATTATTGGTTTATGCAATGAAATTTACCTATTTATTGATTATTTCATTTATTGATTATTTATTGTTTATTGATTCCTGTAAAAAGGAAGTATTAAAAGGGTGAGAGATGTTCACCGGAACAATAAATTATCACCGGAACTGCAAAAAAAAAGAGTCAATATTGGCTGATTTTATTTCTGTTACTGTTTGAAGAAAAATTGTTAAATATTCAAAATTGTGTTTAAGGCGCATCTCTTTCTCCCTTTGTGGGTGTGTTTGTGTGTGTGCGTGTGTTTGTGAGGTGTAAGCAAAGAATTGCAGGAATCGTAAAATAGTTATTCCATTGTTAAGAATTCTTAAGCAGCATTGGTAAGATTCTTTTTTCATTTTAAAATTTAATATGAGAAAAAACAAATCAAGTCTACCTCACTCGATTTTCTCTTACTGCAATTTTTCCACAGTTCTAATTGGAGAAAACTCGGGAAGGGTGACAACTCGAACTCACCTTGAATCTACAAAAATAAATTTTCTCGTAGAAAAGCTTCAATTAAAGTTGATATTCGAAATATGATTTAGTATAACAAATAATATTATCCAGAAATTCGTAAAATAACACAAGAAAGCGTGACGTATAAAAATTTAAACGTAAAGCGCAGAAAGCATCTCATCGTCCTTTTCGGAAGTCTTTTCCCTTTATAAACTCAGAATTTTAATATAAGATTCAATTTGCCTTAACTTTATGAAGTTCATGAACCTTATACTCTATAGGAATGGCTCCATAGAAAAAGGAGGACCTAAAGCACTTCTCTATTAGACCCCCCCCCCCTCTAGAATCAATCTTCAAAAAACCTTCCAAATAAAAATGATTCGTGGTCTACATGTCACAGTGGGTGTTAAAATAAAGTTTAAAGAAAAGGCTTGAAACTGTCATCGAGAAAATCGCAAAAGCTTTCCACCGCAAAAAGAAAATAATTCAGTAAGTAGTATGGTTGAAGTTGCCTGAAGAGATTTTAACTGCTATCTTCCTGAAGGATTCCTCAGTGATACCCAAACAAAATATCTTGTTTGATCTTTCGCCAATTATTGGTTTTTGAGTTACGCTGTTCATTTATGTAAAGACATATTTATGCATAAATATGCAAGTAATGTAGAGTATGTAAGTCACTTTAAAATCAAATCGATTGCGATCTATCCTAGACACCTAATGTGGCCACTATAGGTGTCAATTGTTTGTTTGTAGAATGTTTGACTGTGTGTGTGTTTGTGGGCCGTGTAATAAATACGCTAAACCCAAGTAGTTACGCAGAATCAGTTATCTCAGAAGGTCCTTCCTTGTATATTCTAAGTGTTGGAGTTTCCATTGTTAAGTGTTTGGGCGTGTTGTTAGAGTAAGGATATCCGCAGAGAAGCCAAGATCCCTGAAGAAGTCACTTACACAGTCTGTGGAATATACAGTCCACTTCCCTCTATCGGACAAGAACCGTTGTATCAAGGGGATATGGCGTAGTATTATAGGTCGCTAAATTGAACTACAATTGAACTTTGGTACATGAAACTAGAGGGGTTGGTACAAAGATAGCACAAAGAGAGCTGGTAGGGAAAGTTTTCATTATCATGATAAGGTAAGTATACTGATTCTAGATTTACAGAGTAGATACAGTAAGCCTCTAATCGGCTGCAATGCTTGGGGAAGCGACCTACCCTATGTTCTAATATAATCTAATCTAATCTCTCTATAATAGATACACAAATATAAACTAAACATACAGAAAAACAAACATATAAAGAGATTAATTTCTATAAACCACATTTCCGGACACAAAGATCTTAAAACTCGTACTTCCAGTGAAAAGTTTGGCGAAGAAAAGTCTATAATCGAAGATAGTAGCAACAGTTTTTTCTGATGGATGTTTATTATTTTAAAGAAAAAAATTGTTAAAACATACAAGCGTGAGGAAGTAGCGAATCCTTTATTAATAGGAAGTTGAGGAAAGCAGCATGTAAAACTTTCTGTATGTTTGTGGCTCTACTAGTAGGAGAATAATTTTAATTTTAAATGACGTAATAATTGAAACCGACTAATTTAGAACTGTTAATAGGATACCATGTTCAATGCTAATTAGCTTGTAAAATACTGTTCTGGTTTGAGAACTAATTTCAAACTGGGAGATTGTTGTTTCAAGTGGTTATAAACTGACAAGAGTTCTCAATTCTATACCAATTAGTAAAATGTAAAGCAACTTAGACTGTACGACCTAGAGATCCGGTAACTCATAATATCATTGGTCAGAATTCTGATCACTTATAGAATCAGTTCACCCTATATCCGCTAATAATCTTTTTCAAGTCCTCTTAGAAAGCTGTAATAGTAACACTTCAGTCAAAAGCAATCGTAAACCTCAGTCTTTAGGGAATTTTAAAATCATTTCGACAAAATACCAACTGTACTGGTTTAGAGGATAAACATGATTGAAGAATCTCAGCATAACTGGTGGAAAGGATTTTAAACTGTTTACAGATTTCCAAACACACTAGAAATAACTTTACTGTGAAACCTTCACAACAACTTTCTCTCACTCCAATTAATACAATTTAATCAAGAAATTTTCTTTAAAATTGCAACGTATGCAATGTTTAGTTGGTCTGGCCATGAAAGTGGTGGTGGGGATTTGACTTGTATACCTGAGCGCCCTTATATTATGATACAATTATAGAAGGAGGGAGGGGGAGAGTTGAGAGTAATGAGAGAGACATGACAAAAGCGGTGGTTGTAGGTCTGTTGTAATGTCAGTTGGTCGGCTCATGGTCGGTTGGCGATGTGAACTGATGGACTTTTGATAGAATTCTGACTGGTAATCCTGGACGTCTTGATCGTGATCGTCTGTCATGATCTCCTGAGTTGGGGGAAGCTAGGTGAAATGAGGGTGGTTGTTCCCCCCCCCTGACTGTCCTAGCTATTCTATTCTATCCTGCGGATTGGAAGGGATTAAATATTGTACATGATTTACCTTCACTTCTTCAAAAGGTTGCAATGGATTTGTCATTAGGACCCAATTCTCTAGTACTCTTAACATTTCGGCTTAATGCCTGGTTAACCTATACGATTAGGTAAAAAATTTGAAGTGTGCAAATTTTCAAATCAAACTTGAAGAGTAAAAAAAAAAATAAAATAAATAAGAATCATGTGAGTTTTTCACATTAGGATTTTTTTTGTAATTAAAAAAAAAATACTAAGTGGAAGGGGACATTCTTAAAACATTCGTTTATTTTTCTAAAAATACCTGAATTCTAATTTTTTTAACAATGAAAGTTTCCTAATTCTGTAAATAAAATAGAAAACTGTGAAAATATGATGATTCCTCTAGGGAAAGCTAACTATCGATTTCGAATTGGAAGGAACGAAATTAACTCTATTCGAATTATAATTCCCTTGGCTCGTTGTCAATTGAATTTAGTTCAGGAAAACTAATTATTATTAAAGGTGAACCCCAATTCAATGGTGCCATAATCTTGCGGCAGCGCTTTCTCATTACGCGCCAAATCTTACCCCCTTTTCACTTTTATTTCTCTTCCATTCAATTCGGGGTTTTCTGTTCCCCTACTTTTTTTCCCATGAAAGACAATTTCGGGTAAACTTTCTAAGCTTATTTCCTTCCTCTTATGTGGGAATGCAGCTGTAGAATTCTCGAAAAAATGTTTAAATTAATCAATTAGTGCATTTTAAATGAACCCACAAGTGTGGTGCTGACAAAAACTTAAAGTGGAAGTTGATACCCTTAGTCTGACGTTGGATGAAACTCCGAAATCGGTCAGGATCAACAAAAATAAGCATGCTAGACATATAAAATCTCTGATTTGAAATTAATTACTGAATAGTGGTGGATTGTTTTATGTACGTTAAATTTTAAACGACCAAAGTATTTTTGATATTTTTATATCTACTTATACTAGAAGGCGATGTATTTGTTACATTACATTGCAATTGGTGGTAGATGAAAGGCTGATCACATCAACTGATGTTGGAATAAGCATAATTATAACCTTTACTAGGAATCCTGCCAGGAATTTACAAAAGTAGTCTAAGCGGGTATAACGGATGATATATTCGCTAGTTACAAGGGTCAATATAGTTTATATACTCTTCTATTACTGATTTTTTTAACTGACGTTTGCCTGATAATAATCTTCCTTTTATAATCCATAGAAAAACCCTCAATAACCTTTTATTAACTTGCGATATTTAACACCTTTAAAATGGTGATAGGCGAACTCTTAACCTTTCCAGGTGCTTATCGTATAGGGAATAGTTTTTAGTGAGGCGTCTGGTGCGCCTCGATGATGTTTCCACTGAACATATTATGATAGCGAAGTTACTTTACCTCATGCACATGATGTTTGGTGACAACATAGTTCACAAGGTAACCACTAGGATTTTATAGTGACTATAAAACTTCACTGACTGTGGTATTAGATAAAATGACGTGATTGTAGATAACTGAAAACCTATTCACAGTAAAGTCCTACATCCGTTTGGTGGATTTTGATCGGAATCATAGTGATAGATCGGTTGTTGGGCAGTGGTTCCTATACGGGATCAATATTTTATTTTTGTTAAATATTTTCAACACACACAGTTACTTGCTAAAAACGTTTTTTCTTCTTTAAAGATCCAAATACAGAATTGAAATTTCAATTCTTCAAATCAGAGCAGTCAGAGAAAGTAAAAAGATATAATTTTTTTTTTAAATTTAAGGTACGTTATCTATGGTCATTAGCGCCCGGAGCCTTCTCAGTGCACTGCCGGCTTCCGGACAGTGTTCTCTCGCTACAGACAACACTGTCCATCACCGAACAGTGAGCTTTAGAGGCTTCTAGGAAGAAAAAATCTAAGAGTAGCACTGGACTCGAACCCGGGATCTCCAACCTGCGTGGGAGTCCAATGCGCTAACCGGCTAACCACTTAGCTAATCCCTCCCCTTTAAAAAAAAAATCTTAAATCTAATATATAATTAATCGATAAAAGTGTAATTTCAACTTACAAACTTGACATTAAACAAACAACACTTTATAACTAAAACTTATAGTGTTTATCACTCAACAGTATATTATATTCACCCTTCTGTTACTGATTTTCAACTGATTAATTTTCAACGCTAATTAATTAACATAAATTTGGATCTAACAATTGTATAGTAATTAAAACTAAATGTTGATTTAATATAAGTATGCTAAATGTTAATAGGTAAGATACCAGAGAATTATGGTGGAAGGGGTTCAGTTTGATAGCACCGCAGTTAAGTGAAGAGTAGGATGAAGAAACCATCTTCAGAAATAAGAACTAAAATACCAGCAGGTGGTAAAATCATGTGATAGCTCTAAATAAATATGGCAGAACCTTAAGTGGTTCACAGTAAAGTGGTTGGTGATGTCGGCTGAAATAGTTGTTTGTAAAGTGGCACTTTGTATGTATGTGTACATGTGTTATATGTATATGTGTATGTCTATATGTCTGTCTGTCTGTCTGTATGTGTGCGTGTGTATGCAACCTTGGATCTCTACATTTCAACCGGTAATCCTTCCTAACTCCTGGATATATTTCTTATTCCAGCAGCACCCCCCTCCTCCACCACTTAACTTTCTACATTATTTTCTGTTGTAGAATTTTCTACCTTCATTCAGTATTTAGAAGCGTTTTCCGGTTGTTTTCTTCTTTCTTTTTTTTCCATTGTATTTATGGGTAAAAGGAGGAAGTTATTACATTCGAGTTGGATTATCCCGGAATATGTGTACTCCGGAAATACATTATTTCTTTATTTTTCAAGCACTATTCATACAATATGTGTGTGCTCACAATGGATGTATGTTTCTCTTTATATGAGAAAAGCGTTGCAGTAAAATCTCCCAAGAAAAATTTAAAATTACAATGATTTGTTTTAATAATTTATAATTTACAAAGTATTACTCGTTTGAACAATTACACCGTAACTACTTTAAATTTTGAAACCGTTTCCGAAAAAATCGCAAAAAAAAATATTACTGAAAAATCCATTGAATAAACTCGGATTTCTGATTGTACGATTTTGTCCAAAACTTTATGGTCATGTCCTTCAATAGCATCTCTCTATTACCCTATCAATTTTTAATTTTCTGCAACTTTCTTTTTAGAATTATCTAACCATAGAAATAAAGACAGACAGAGAAAATAAGATTAAAAACTATTTTTTTATAATTAAGGTTAAAAACAACTAAAGGAGATCTCGAGTTGTTATCAGATCGGTCGAGAATCTTCATTAACAATAAGGTTAAAATTAACCTAAAAATTGACCTAAAATCTTTATTGTTAATTCTGATAATTTAGAATTGTTATGGTCACGTGAGAAGAGAGTGAGAGAGTGAGAAGTGAGTGAGGTTCTATAATAGACCGAACCACTCTTCAGGGACCTAATCATCACTGAGGAGTGCATCTGGAGACAGGAAGGAAAAGTTAAAGAGAGCAGGGGCCAGAATAAAAAGGGTGCCTGTTTCTCACTCTTTATCATTGTCATCGTCAACGTTCAACGTACTTCGTTCTCACACCGTCACTCTGCCAGTCAGTCTGTCACTCTCTTCTCACGCTATCATATTCTCACTCTTAAACATTACAGTGCAAAGTCCTTGCAGTGTTTACGATTCACAGTTAATACAAACAGTGTTCAAGTAAATCTAACTTTACTCGACCTAACTATTTCTCTTCTGACCAACGCCCAGAAATATTCATTTCAATTCACATACACCCAAGAGACCCCAGTTTCTTGCGTTTCAGTGCACCTCACTTTCAATCCTGTATCGGTTATGAATGCCAAAGAATGAGGAGAGAGGAAATTTGATCCCTGGTTTTAAGCCAGTGTTCCAAATCTCTAGAACCTTAGGAATCGTCTTCAAGCAAAATGTACACATTCATAGAGTCGGTGAACCGGTGTTTCATCTTAGAACCCAAGACCCGCACTATGTCAAAGTTTTCTAATTAGGCAGTGCCTTATAACTGTGGCAGTGATATCGTCCTTAGTATTTTCTTCTCTCTAACTGAGAAGTTAAAAAGAGCAGGGGTTTATTGTGCTTACCATCAATAACTTGGAGCGGTTATGCTTTCTTGTGAACCACTTCTCAATGGCCTCGATTTTGGTGAAAATACGATTTCAAAAATTTGACACGACCGCAATACTTCCATTAACAATAATCACAATCAGTAAAAAAATATAAAATAAAAATAAGTCGTTGTAGACTAGTGGACGATACCTATTAATATTGTAACGCAGCCACTGGTGCCATCTAGGATAGAAAGCAGGTACCTCAAGTTCTCCTAGTGGCCGCCAGGAAGCGCTGGTGGCGCGCTCCAGCCCTTTCTTGGACAAGCTATAACCTTCTAGACTCTTCTCCACCGGTATAAATAGTGGGACCACAGAGAGTTTAGAGAGATTATTGATACAAACGAAGTGTGCGTTTGTGAAAAGTGTATAAAAAGTGAACAAAGTGAACTTTTGTTTGTTTAAACTGTGAATGAATTATTATTAAGTGTTGTATTTGTGATTTATTGTGTGAAGCAATAAATTGGTGTTTGTCTTATTGATGTTTAGAGTATTTTATCTAAACGAACCCGCTTGGAACTAGTTGCAATGCTAGTTCAGAGGGAAAAACATTACAATATGTTTGCTATTTGCCACACAATACTCTCAAGGAAATTACAGATGCCCCTTTAGGATAGAGAAAGTGAAAAACATTTTTTTACCAAGATTTCTCTAGATTAAGCCCCAATCCGTCCCCAATAACTGAACCTACACAACAACGTAGCACAAATTCTATTTTAGTTAGACTAATCTATTTTTAAATATTCATTTCTCATTTTCTTTTTTTTTTTCTTTTGCTTCTTGAGAGGGCGCAGAAATTAGGGGTGAATTTATTTGTGGGAGTTGTGATATCACTTAGTTTAGTAGAATTTTAGGTGAATATCTTTCTCAGGGTAGTTTGAATTTTATAGAAAACAAACACACACACACAAACACATAGTGAAGAACTTGGAACTAGAATTTTATGGCAAACTGCCAACGCTTTCTCAGCTGGGTCATGTTCATAAACCGTATAAACAGGTCATTGCCAATACACTAGCCATATTTATTACCGTATTGACACTAACTGTAATACGGTTTTATCTTCTTCTTCTACTTTTTTTGATTCTATTCTGTTGGCATCACTGTTCAATTCAAACATCAATATTCTTTATAGAATTAGGAAATTACAAATAAGAATTTAGATTTCTATGCAAGAATGATATAATCTTGGAGAAAAAAAAATTAAGGAAGTCAATAGTTGCGAGCCGGTCTATGACAAGACAGTTTCATCAAGCAAATATAGATCGATCGATTGAAACAAAAAAATTATGGTCATTTTGTCAATCTTTATTTCTTTTGCAAAACAGCTTTAGCAGGAATTATTCACAATTTTTAATTTCTCTTTTTTTCCCTATTGTGAGCAATTATTGCGATTTTATAAAATATAATCATCGTTATAAAATGTCGAGTTATTAGCGGAAATACATGTTTTGAGGTCCCCTGAATAAGAAAAAAAAAAAAGCATTAGCGAATGCTATATGTGTTTAAATATCTAACCATATGAGAAATGTCCTGGCTGACTGATTCATCAACGCAAAGCCGAAACTACTGAAGCTAGAAACATGTTATTTGGATAGTAGGTTCCTTTTGTGACAAAGAAAATCACTAAGAAAGGATTTATAGAAATTCGATTCCTACGAGCGAGTATCAAAGGTATTATAAAACACCAGTGAAAGGGGGTGAAATTGATAATTTAACACGTATTTAAATTCATAAATAATCTGGAAACATTTAGAAAGCGTAGTATGAATTTCACGCAGACAAAGTCTCGAGAAAGAGCTAGTTTTGTAATTTGTGTGAAAACAAAATTTCAAACAGAAAATTTCTCGAAACTCCAAATCGCAGGAAACTAAAAATTGGTATTTCCGTTTAGGTACCACCAATAATACTACCGTTTAGGTACCACCAATAATACTACCGTTTAGGTACCACCAATAATACTACCGTTTAGGTACCACCAATAATACTACCGTTTAGGTACCACCAATAATACTACCGTTTAGGTACCACCAATAATACTACCGTTTAGGTACCACCAATAATACTACCGTTTAGGTACCACCAATAATACTACCGTTTAGGTACCACCAATAATACTACCGTTTAGGTAACCACCAATAATACTACCGTTTAGGTGTTACCTGACACTACGGTTATGGGGGAAATCCATCAACCAGAAGTGCTACTTTACTGACTTTTTTTTCTTTACTTTTTTGTAATTTTCTCGAAAACAGCTCCAAGGATTTTCCTTAAACATCGTTTACCTACATACACAATACCTATAACGTTCATAAATACCTATAACTTTTATTTGAAACATTTTCTCGAAAAAATTGATTTTTTGGAGGGTTCTCAAGAAACGCTAGCGATATGCTTCCCTCTAATGTGCCACTACTTTCTTCAGTATTGATAGAATTTTAAATTTGATGAAAATCAGATAACCGGAAGTGCCACTTTACGAATAGGTTTGTATGGAAATTTTAGTACTGAGGGGCGGTAGAAATTTTTAGTACGAGTATGCATGGTTGAATGAACGAGCTTAGAGAGTGCAAGGTTGTAAATAAATTTTAACTGTATTGAAATGAATGGAAGGCAGGTTAGGGATAGGTTAGGTTCTCTGTAACTTGTAAGTTGGAATTAGCTTAGTTAAGTTCATTTCCATTGTTTTGGGGCATTACGCTCAGCTTGGGGGCACCATTCAGGTTAGAGGCTTCTATACGGGCGGTATGCACGAGAGGCCAGGGACCACCCACCGAGTGTGCCTTTTTCAAAAAAAAAAAAATTGGAGTTCTCTCGAAAATGGCTTACAGATTTTCTTTAAACTTCAACTGCTCACGGCTCAATGCTCTTAAAAACTCTATCACTTTTATTTGAAACGTTTTAAAAAAAAAAATATATATATATTTTAGAGGGCTTGGGGGAACTCTCTCTTATGTTTAAATTTAAACTGCCGCCACAAGGACTTGAGACAGAGGGCGCTCAGAGTGTCCTTTCAGATATAACCCCTATAACTTTTCTATATGGCCAGACCATTCAAACGATGCAATTTTAAATATACTTTTTTTAAAAATTAAATTTTATTAATTTTAGCAAGAGAGATCGTGTGAGTGTAAGTGCTCAGGATGTTTAGGTAGACTAGTCACTAAAAAACATGACATTGTCAGAGCCATCGCTAAAATATTAGTTTAATATTTTAATTTTCCAAAATGAGTTCATTTTGGAAGAAAATCTATGTATAATAGGTCTTCTTAAACGAGTATTTTAACTCAAAAACGAAATATTACAATTACGTAGACAACTAGCACAAATGCATAGATGTGGCGTATGCCACATTTGTCGGGGCAACTTTGTTTATGGACAGTAATAAACAGAGTTAAAATAAAATCTGGTATGTAACGATGTCTTATATGTAATGCAAATATTATTAAGAGCTGACATTTTTTTCTTCAAACATGAAAAGTTTTACTACACTTGTAGAAAATACGCTATAAACGTTAGGAAGATCACGGAAATATTAGTTTTATACTGCAGACTGCAGACAGCGCTTCGGTCAGACTCAACAATGCTTAACGAGTCAGTTTCGTAGTAAGTGTCTTATTAAAGAACGTCCCAAAATTAATTTTTGTGCGGGAAAAATCTTAAAAATTAAAGATATAAGTTAGCATATCTGCGCTAACAATTAAAATCTTGAAGAAAACTCTTGGAGGAGAGGTAATTCGAAAAAATTTTGAACATTTCAGTATTTACTTCAATTTTGTAACATTTCAATAATATATAATGTTGCTTAAAATTATACAGGTGGTAAACAACCGTGCATTATATTAAAATGCCGTTTTTGATGAAATGTTTACGTTGCAGCATCCACAGAACCTCTTATAAACAACTTAAAAACAATTTGGAAGGGTATATCAAATTTGAGGTTCCCAGAAATTTCCATGATTGAGATATTTTGTTCTCATACACATTCACAAAGCCTATTTGGTAAAAACATTTATATATATGTTATAAAATGGATCTTGAAATGCGGTAACAAAGAAACATATATATATATGCTACATGTATATATGTATACCACACATGTACTCAGATCTTGTTACGTTTTTATTTAAACGGGGATTGACGAATTTGAGTTTAGTTTGGCTTGATGGTTGGTTAGTGAATAATGGGGCAACATTATGTGAACTATTATATACAAGACATGAAAGTTCTCACATTACACACTGTTTTAACTTTGTTATTCATGGTTTACTCCCGTGCACATACACACACACACACACACACACACACACAATACCAATCCTGTATTTTGTAATACTGCACACAAAGCACAATAACCAGTTAGGTATATTTTTCACAATTGATTACTTAAACGGGACATTAACATTTATTCGTTCTCTTTATTATTTTAAGAGAAAACTATTTAGATCAGTTTAATCTGTGGCAGATTTTTCTTAATTAGAGTTTCTACCGGAAATACATGTTCACCTTCTCTTACTGCTCGCTATAAGAGCAACTATTGCGATCCTGGCAAATTTTCCATAATTGATTTTAAACCGGAATTATTTTTAAGAACTCCTTCTATAGTATAATAACAAGTGAATATGATGATAAAGTGATACTATAGGGCGTGAAAAACTTGTTGGGAGATGCCTCCCAGTGGAGATACCACCTATTACAATTTATTAAGTGTCGAGAAAATGCTAAGATAAAGCTGGTCGCGAGGCCAGCGGCGTTTTAGTCTCCTGGGAGGATTGTTTGGGGATAGTAAGGGAGGAAAATTTTGGGATGAGAGGATTAGAAGCATTGAAAATGGAATCATTGAATTCTTTGTAACACGGTTTTTTTATTATCTGATGGGCAAAAAAGATTTTGAAGTCAATGTAAAGGGTTAGATTGTAAACGCAGGACGGGGTGTTGGTGATTTTTCTGAGTATTTTGGTTAGGGAAGGTTGGATGCGATTAGTATTGGAATACTTGCTTGATCACTAAACCTCGCATCCGTATGTTCAAATGGGCTTTATAATAATGTTGCAGATAAGTCTATTGTTTTCAAGGAAAATTTTAAAGCCTCGGTGAAGCAGTCTCGAGAGAAGTTTGTATGTTGTTTGTTGAGTTCAAGTGATTTTAATCATGCATGTTGATTCCATGTGAGTCGAGATAAAGTTCTAATTATTGGACTTTGTCAACTGTCGGCCCCTTAGAAGAGGTGGCAGGAAGAAGAGAGAAGGATATGTATTTGCTTTTGGTGGGATAAAAACTCCTGAATAATTTTTGTTTGTGTTCAAAATATCCTACAAATGAAAAATTCACAGGAAGCTCAAAAAATTGACGTTCAGTTTAGGTATCACAGGGATTGAAATGAAAATTTCAATCAGAAATCCTCAACCGAATGTGCGAATTTAGTTAAAGGAAAAAACTGATTTAAATTATTAAACGAACGTTTAATTTATCCTTAATATTGCAAATACATTAGTGGAGGAAAATCACATAATACATATTGATCGGTAGTTGCTAGCTGAATTAAATTATTTAGTGAAATATGGGATTTACCAGGAAGAGACGAAGATGAGAAATACTGCTTACAGTGATCGTATTTATTTAGATAGAATATTCATGACAATCGCATTTAGTTAGAGTATTCACGATGCCCCAACATTCTTTGGGACTTCACATTGCCTTTACACTTACACTTTAATACTTACCTTCCTCCTATAGGCCGATAATAAGTCTTCTTCCACTTCTCTCCAAAATATTCGAAGGACTTTTCCTCAAACGCCTTCTCCCTTTAATAGAACCAACCTACTCAATCACAGTTTGGTTTTAGAGGTCACCATAGCACCATTCAGCAGGTTCGCACTGCATTGTAGATACATATCCTGCAGCCTTGAGCGGGGAGAGTACTGTTCGGCCGTCTTTCTCGATGTGTCCCAGGCATTCGATCGGGTTTGGCACGCGGGCTTGCTCTTCAAGCTCAAGGAAATCCTGCCTTCCACATATTACTTGATCCTAAAATCCTACCTTACTGAATGATACTTCCGGGTCAGACTAAGTTCTCCTCCAGTTTCCTCGCGAGGGCCGAGTACCGCAAGGAAGTAGGCCCTCTGCTTTATACCCTTTACACATTCGACATTCCGCAATCCTCACATCCAATCACCGCCTTATTTGCAGATGACACAGCTTTCCTTTCTTCCGATCCAGATCCACAATCAGTCACCCACAAGATCCAAAATCACTTAAAGAAAGTAGAATTATGGTGCAATCAATGGAAAATTAAAATTAATGAGAGTAAAAGCACCAATGTAACTTTTACACTCCGCCGAGGAAATTGTCCTTCACTATATTATATAATAACACTGCCATCCCTGTTGCAGACACGGTATGTACTTGGATAAAAGACTCACGTGGAACCCACATACTAGACTTAAACGACAAGAGCTAAACACTCGATACTTCTTCTTAGACTACTAGACAAACGCTCCAAACTCTCATTAGACAACAAAACTTACTTATATATACAAAACAATTTTACGATCAATTTGGAATTACGGGGTTGAAGTCTGGGGATCCTTCGCAAAATCCAACGTTTCCAGCCTGACCTTACACAACTACCTAAAAATCCCTTTCATCACAGGAATGATATCTTCCCGTTACAAAAAATTCCATGAATCTCTCCTCCTTCATCCTAACCCTCTCGTCCTACAATTGACCTCTTCCCACTTTCCACGTAGTCCTCCCCGCTAACTGAAACGCCTGTGGCCGCGATCAACATCAAACTGCCTAAGTAAACAATAAGGAACATTATCACTGAATAATCCCCTCACATGTGCACATCTCTTTATTTTCGTTTATCATTTTTCTTATTGCATTATACATACAGTTGTAACTATCAATAAAAGTATTAAAAAAAAACAAACATTATCTTCATTATCTCATATTCAATTCTCCTCCACCTTTTCCTAGAATTTCCTTTTATTTCATGAGAAAACCTGGTTTCTGCTCTAAAATTAAATTAAGAACTTTGTAGACATCAGTTGTCAGATGGAAGGATATAAAGAGACAGCGACATACTGAATAAATAATAAGGCTGGACAAGGAGTAGAATGGAATTAATTTTCTCTTTTTAACTTCAAGTGAGAAGAGATAGTGATAAACTGAGGTGAGGTGTAAGTTGAGCAACGTTACCATGCATTGAGAGAGTCACAGCTTCCTACAACTGATTAACTTTTCATAAAATGTCTTCCCGCCCCCGTCAAAAAAAAAAAATCTTTTTAAGGCAATACCTGAAATTTTTAACTAATTTTAAAAAAATACCATTGCTGTAATACTAGTTTATTCTTTGTATCACTATAAAGAATACAATAAAAAAAAGAATTATCGATTAGAGGTTAGCGTCTCTCTCTATCTCTCTCATTCTCTCAATCTCGCTCTCTTCTCTCTCACCCAAGAGGTCCTTATCGATACAATACTCGGGTTGACATTCACCATTCAAGTGTCCTGTTTACAATTCACAATACTGATCCTTCCTACCTCGTTATTGTTCACGGATACAAGTAAGGATTATATTTTCTAATCTTTTTTCTATTTTCTACTTTGCCGTTATATTTAGATAACTTATCCGTTAATATTGTTCTTCAAAATAAAGTTTTAACTTTTTTTATTAATACTTTCTCTTGTTCCAAGCAAGAATCCTGCCAGATTTTCGATATCGAGTTTTCACCGGAAATACATGTTTTTGGGTCACCTGAATACGAAAAAAAATGTTTCTAGGTGTGTGTGTGTTTTAACAAAATATCTTAAAACAGAAAGGCACAGGAAGCTTAAACTTGGTATTACGTTTAGGTAAACCCCATCAGACACGAAGATTTTGGGCAAAATCCATCAAATGGAAGCACGAGCTGAATGGCTTCTTTTTTTTTAGTTTTTCGTGAATTTCTTGAAAACGGCTCCAACGATTATCTGGAAACTTCGTGTGCTATATCCACATATAAATATCTAACATTTTTATTTGAAACATTTTTCTGGGAAAATTGATTTTTTGGCGGGGATTCTGGAAGGAACAGTAGCGTTATGCTTTCCGTTAAAGTACCACATCAGTATAATATATGGTTTTATCACATTAGAAGCATTGATAGAATTTTAAATTTCGAGAATAGTTTTTTTTTGAGTTTTTTGGAATTTCCTCGAAAACCGTTACAGCGATTGCTGGAACTTGGAATCTTTGCTGCTTATCTAGAAATTTATCACTTTTATTTGAAACATTTTTATGAATAAATTGATTTTTGAGGTGTATCGGGGACCTATCGGTTAGTTTGAAATTAAATTTGCACAACCTTCGTTGGTTTTAGCAAAGAGCGCTCCATATAAGGCCGCTGCAATGTACAAGTAAATTTCCCACCACTATTTTTATGATCAGCCCAACTTATGCATTGTAATGTTGCCATTTTCAAGAAAATTTCTCGATAAAATTGTATTAATTGGAATAACAGAAAGCTGTGTGATTGTTTCACATCAGAATTTTTTATTTCATTTGCGAAAGGAAATAGTCTTGCGATGGGTATCAGGTTTTTATTGATTTCCACGGAAAAAAAAATGTTTTCAAGAAATCCTCTGAAAAAGAAATAAAAATTCTGATGTTGAAATCTTACGCTACCTTAAAATCTATACATTGAGTGAAGTTGCCCTTCGGATTAACAGATTTTGACCGAAATCTTTCGTCTCGCATGCCCTGGGAATGTCTATATGGATATCAAGGTGGAGTGATTTTGAGTTTACACGCACACAAAAATAGATCATTTGCTAAAATATTTTTTTCTATATTCATGAGATCTTAAAAAATCTATTTCCGGTGGAAAACTTAATTTCGGAAATTTGAAATGATCGCGGAACTAACGTGTAAGAGAAAGTAAAAATGAAAAAAAAAGAGTATAAAATATCAATTTTTTTTTTATGAAAAGTTTTGATTTGATAATTACCTATTGAAAGCAGTGTTATTGTGCTATAATTGTCCATTATTTTGGGTGGAATTTTGGGCAGCTTATTAAGTTCTCTATTGTTTCTATTATATAATTTCATTTAGTGGACCCGCTTATTAACATAAAAAGAATGCATTCGTAATTATCATAGAAAGGAGTGATAATATAAACTGACCCAAAAACTCGTTGTAATAACAATTTTCATCCTTAATGAAAATAGCGCTCAGTGTTTTGTTAGTTAAATGTAAAAGTTCCTCTTTAGTCGACTATACTTCTTAGATTTTTAGTTACTAAAAATGTTTCAGAACAGAACGCTTTTACTTACTTACTTGCAAAATGGTGACATCAAACTTGTTTTAAACTTACTTAAGTACTTTTTCCTCCCAACTTCAATCAATTAAACAGTTATCACTAAGTAAAGTAAAACTTTTTTTTTGAATAAATATATGGGAAAGGAGAAATGACATTATTTTGCTTACATTCACAAATTTATTGATTCACTTTTAACAATTCACATATAGTTAACCTCAACATAGATCACTATAATAAAAAAAGTTTATCACATAAATACGTTAGTACTACATTTATTTATTTTATCTATTTCCGTGTGGATATAAACTTTTTATTATAGTTACAGTTGTGTTTGTGTCTTATTCTATACATACCTATATAGAAAAGTTCATGAGAAAATTTAATAACATTTGAGATAACTATTGTAGGATATTTTTACTTTTTTTTATAAGCTAAATTTAATAAAATGACTTTATCGTGGACAATTAAAAATGTCTCCTCCTCAATCAAAACTTTTTCAAATGAATTTTCTCAGAAAAAGTGATAGTAAGTTTCTCAAAGTGATAAAGTATACTCATAGTTAGTATGCCAAATTTAATGATATCCATCGGTGTTTATATGGGGAAAATCGCAAAAAAATACTTCAGCACAAACGCACTTCCGGTCGAACCGATCGTCTTCAAATTCGGAAAACATATTTAATTCTAGTATATATGTATGTATATAGGTTGTATAGTAGATTATAAGAGCACGTTAAAGGAATACATAACTCCACCTAGCCTTCAAATGTCCCCTTAAATGAATTTCCGGAGAAATATTTCAAATTAATGTTATAGCTTATTAGTTGATATATTACATGTTTAATGAAATTGATGAAGCAGTTTTCGAGAAAATCGCGGAAAGCGAAAAAACGCACTTTCGATAATCCAATTTTCTTCAACATTATTTACATTATATCAAAACAACGGCTAGCGCAAATACGGCTGAAGTCAGTACAACAACAAATTAATAATAATACAATTATACAAATATATTTCTGGAAAAACGTCATCAAATAAAAAGAATGCAAAACATATATTTCCGGTTAAAAAATCATTTCGAAAATTTGACAACCATCGCATTAATTACTCCTAAGAAAGCGGAAATAATAAGGACGATGATGTTTTTAAATTCCGGTTTCTGTTTCTTTAGGTTTAGTGATTTCGATTTCATGTACCTACAAATAACAAATGATGATTATAAAGTTCACCAAATATTGGAGAACGGTATCATCAATTTTATAGCAAGATTTTCCTTTTATCTAGAAAATGGTTCCAGTAATTTTCTTTAAATATAGAATGCTAATTGCCTACCACTTTAATTGAAAAATTTTTATGAAGGACAAAAAATAATTTTGGGAATTCTAAACTGGAATTGATGGTGATTGACATTTTTTTTTTTTTTTTTTTTTTTTTAAGAAAAGTGATTTTAAGATAACCATTGAAGCGCCAGAATTTTCGCTATGCTCTGTTTAATACTGAAGCATTGATGTTGATAGAATGATGGGTAGAGTAGGTGAAGAGTAGCTATCGAGCCATAATCCAGCAGCAACCTGCAAAGATCTATTGTGGCGCCCTTTGGTGATGATAGTGTTTGTACCATAGATAGTAGTCGCATTGTAGTGTACAATGTGTGTGTGGGTGTAAACGAGATAATGAGCTACAGTTTGTCTGCACGAGAAAGGCCTGGGCAAGTACTTACAACATTAACTACCTAAGTAAAACTTGTATTATTGGTATTCACTAGTTATTAGGTTGGTATAATCGCAGGAAAGCCTATGATCCTTCCGAATAAATGGCTATTCCAAGATTACATATTGGGATTATCCCCCACCCGAGGGCATAATTATAAAATGCATATATTTCAAGTAACTTGGAAATATTCTACTCATTTGCACTAACATAAATAAAAGGTGGTACATGTTGTATGTACCCTCGGTAGGTAGAAACAATGTGTTTACACTATAATCCTCAAGAGAGCGCTAAAACATTATACAAACTTAAATAATATTTAAAATGTAATGGCGTAGATACTATAGAACACTTTAAAATGAATGTTCAAAAAAATGTTTCAAATAAAAGTGATAGGCTTATATCTTTGCAGTTAGCATTCCAAGCAAGATTAAACAAATTCTTTGTAGTGGTGTCATGAGAAAATTTCAACATTCTCAAAAAAATTGTCTGTAAACTTGCACTTCCGGTTATCCGTTTCCTTCAAACATAGAATTCTACCAATAATTCTAGTTTACATTTAATATTATATAGGTCGCAAAACCGTATATTATACTGAAGTGGTACTTTAAAGAAAAAGTTTAATGCTATTGTTCCCTTACAACTAAATTGGAAGTTGAAAGAAATTTGTCAATTGCGAACTATGAAAATTACCGTAGAAGAATGACGTGTGAATGTTTCACAGCAGATTATTATAATCATTAAATACTTACCAGTTGGAACCATTTGCAAGATGCAATCGAATTTAACCAGCTACAACTCAGAAGCAGTTCAGTGCAAAATCAACGGAAACATGTATCTTGAATCTTGAGGTTGTTACAGCCTGGAATTATATGTAATGGAAAGAGAAATCTCAATTTCCACTTTTATGTTGATATTTATTCAATGCCTCCATTTGTTAAAGAAAAGTAAATAAATCTATATCTACTTTCTCTGCGCAGGAAATTTAATGGAAATCCACCAGCTGTCAAATGCATATACCTACTGGAAAATTATAGTTCAAATAACTTTAGAATCTTACATCCTTTCACTGTGAATAAACTTTCTTTCTTGCAGTTGAATATTAGTTGTATATGCTGATCTTTGTTGTATGCTTATGAATTTATTCATCAATTCTACATTAATTAACATTAATCATTATCTAATTAACAAAGAATCCAATATGAAACACGCGCCTTGCAATTTATTCAATTTCTTAAACTGATCAATTTTCTCTTAACTTGTAATTTTTGCAAAATATTTAGTTGTTGAATATGTGGTCCGCAATGCTGGATAACATCTATTAATTATATCCGTCGTAGTAAGTTTCATTTCAGTTTAAGTAAGTTTTTCAGTTTAAAGAAAATTGGTTAACTGATTTTCTTCAAGTAACAAGGCTTTTTAGTATTATAGAACCACTTCACTGCAGCCTAATTTTAGAGAAAAGTTTTAACATTGCATCCTCTCGCTCAGAACCGTTTGAGGAAAACTTTTCAACCGTTTTGCTGGAAAAATATTTCAAATCCCTTATATGTACATTTTGTATGCGAAGTTTAAAGAAATTTATTGGAGCTATTTTTGAAGAAAATCGCAAAAACTGGAAAAAAAAATCTGGTTAAGCAAACACCCGTCTCTCTCCGACGGTTACGAATGACAAATTTTCTTGAAATTTGTAATATTTACTGAAAGTTCAGTTAACTTCAATGTTACACATCAATGGGACAATCTAAACTTAATGAAGACCACTTTTTTTGTGGGAAGCCTAAACACCAACACCAAACTATATGTATAGTTTGTATAGACCAAAATTTAATGAAATGTATTAGTGTTTTATTAATAGACAAAATGGCAGAAAACTGAAAAAAACAGTTCGGTAAAACGGACTAGTGATGAACCTCAAATGGGAAGAACATTGGAACGGATCCACACAAGGAAGAGCAACAAGAGAATATCTCCCTCATATTTTGGATCGCCAACAGGCTGACTTTCTTCCACTAGAGTGTACTCGTATGGTCTCATAAGCCCTAAGCGAACACGGACAAAATGTAGTAACTTATATTCCTGCGGCGATGTAGGTGATCAAACTTGGGACCATTTAATATGTGAGTGTAAGCAGCATGACAGAGAAAGAAGCCAGTTGATATGAAAGGCAGTATCAATCGGGAAAAATTGGCCACTCTAGAAAGCAGAATTGATATCTCGAGTTTTCACTGATGAATTTGTCCTCTTTGTAAATACTACCAAGATACAAACTGATTTGTGAGCTGCAAATAATCCATTTTTGGGAGTATTGGGTATATAGTGTAGTGTTTAAGTGCATCCTATGAAAATTGTGCAAATAAATAGTAATTTACCACTTTAATAAAGTTTTGGAACTATTAATTTATAATTATATTTATATTTAAGTAAAATAATTAAAACCTTTTGTTATTATATATAAAGAATTTTGTAAGCAAACACATGTAATATGTATATGGAGCATGTGGAATACAGAAATTAAAAAAAAAAAAAAATTCACTCACACACACACACACCGCATAATTTGCCATAATCGCAATACTAGAGAAAGTAAAAAGTTCTTTCAAGGTAGATAAGAAGTTTACGGTAATGAAAATTGATGGCTACAATTTTCAATTTTGTTCATAATTCACTGTTAACAGTTTTAATTTAATTTTAAGTTTCTCTCTCCTGAGGGCTGATTAAAACCCTAGAATTAATGGAATGAAATCTAAGGGAGCAGGGAGGATAAAAACTGTTTACTAAAAATGAGATTTCTTAATATTGATTGACAATTATTATACGAGTATTTTGATGTGTTCATTATTAATTATAATTTGTTTTGTTTTTGTCACCTTCTAATTATACTGTCTTGTATACTTCCAGCAGATCTACACCTGCAACTAATGCGGGCACTTTACTAACTAAGGCGTTAGTATTTGTTCTTTAGTAGAAGCTCAAATTATGAAATTACTTTATTTGCAAGCTGTACAAGCACGTAACATCACATACATACAAATCTAACGTACGAACGTACAAACGCATAGTTTTGAAAGTATGATTTTTGTAAGGTAGAGTGGGGAGACCCGCCTCAAAACATCACTTCAAAGTGGGAGAACACTGTGTTATAAATCTGATGGGGTAGTAATAATTCTTTGACAGCAATAACTTTGAAAGTAAAGAAGTAAAAAAAGAAAACTAAATACACGAATGGAGCAAGTCAAAAGCGCAAATAATTTATCTTAATAAAACGAATGGGAAATATACTTTTCCAACAGCAGGCGCACCAATAGGCGGGCGCTGGAGACCACGTGAAAGAATGATTGTACCCAGGAGGGATCCCATTTTCTATAGACCAACTGTACGGCTAAACATCTTCCATTTCTTTAATTACAGGTCTTCCCATTGCCGGAACCTACTATAATCCTACAACATGCCCATCCTTTCTATTTCCTTCAATTTCATAACCCCACTATGTACCGTAGTTTTCCTCTGCTAAAACATTTTCTGTTTATTGGTTTTTAGGTTAACCAACCACTCCTCTCTCATCTAATATCGGCTAGTACTAGTATTACTCTGTCATTTCAGTTTATTCTGTAGTTTGGCTCTCTACTAGTTTTATTGGACTTTTACCTTTTTAAATTGCAATTTATATTTTTACTCTCTCTTATTGCTATAAAAGGAACAATCCACTCTCAATTTTTCTTACATATTATATGTTTTGATGTTCTTGAGCCCGAAACGTGGTTTTGTGTGTGTGTGTATATATGTAAACAGTATAGCTCAAAAACGAACAATTGTAGAAAGTTCAAACTTGGTAGTCCGTTTAGATCACGGGATCCGACAGTAAGTTGTCTGTCAAAATACTTCAACCGGAAGTACTAAATGTTTTTTTCATATTTTTGCGATTTTCTGGAACATGGGTCCAAAGATTTTCTTTAAACTACAACCAAGAGCTACAACTTTTATTCGAAAAATTTCTTCGAGAAAATTCATTTAAGGGCACTTTCGGCGGAGGGGTGGGGTTAGGTTTTCCTCTAAAGCGTACTTCCGCTAATTTTACAATTCTATCATCTAAATAATTAAATATGTGTTTAGCTATATAGTACATAATACGTATTTGAAATCCCAAGTTTGAAGAAAATCGGAAGACCGGAAGTGCGTTTTTACTCAAAAATATTTACAGTTTTTTGCTATTTTCTCTAAAACGGCTCCAACGATTTTCTTTACACTAATTATGCGAACTACACATGCATATAAAGCTACAACTTTTATTTCTCCGGGTAAAGTCATCTAAACGAAATTAATTAGAAACAAATAGATTGCCAAAATTCCGAGTTTCTAGAAAATTAGTAAACCCGGACTGCGTTTTTACTGGACGGTTTGTAATTGTCACGTATACAATTGCCGAATTTTTTTTTTTTTATAGAATTATGAAAAATCAACAGGTTTTCTTGATTTTCTTAATTTTTGTATGTTTCATAATGTTTCTGTTAATGTAGAAAATGTTTTGGCTGGACTGGTGTTGATAGTGCTCCAGAAAATATGTTACGTTAAATAAAATGTGAGTACTTTTCAAGACCGCCGCCATTTCACTCGCCAGGTGAACTCCTGCACTGAACACCGACGACATTGATCCACAGAGGATCTTCCCTTCGTTATTTTAGGTTATCATATGTACTTGTCGTCTAACTTACAATTAAATGATTAAAAAGTTTTTGTTTTTAAATTAAAGTTGCGTCAACATTTAAGGCGCCCGGAGCCTTCTCAGTGCATTGCCGGCCCCCGGAAAGGGCTCTCACATTACAGACAACAATCTCTATCAACGGACAGTGAGCTGTAGATGCTCCTAGGAAGAAAAAATCTGAGGGCATCACAGCTGGACCCGAGAACAAAAGAAAAATACTGAATTTCACAGTGAGGTTTTCACATCAGATTTTATTACCTCTATAGGTCAACTAGGGCTGGAAGGATGGAGTTGGTGGAGGGGATATAGGGGTGGAGTTGGGGCGGGTTGTTGGAAGAGCAACGATTGTAAGCTATTGTGAAGGTGTTATGATTATTGAACTCATTTTTTAATTATGATTATTGTATATTCGTATTACCGAAAATATTTTTGTTTTTATATTGTTAATTTATTTTTATTTGATTTATATTTGTAATATAAATTGAGTTCATTTATTTTGGTAATTTGCTGTTGCTAGGAAGTTTGACCATGAATAAATAATATAGGACAACTTTTACAGTGGCTAGCGGGGAGGGGTTGACGAGGAGAATATTAAGTCGCGTGATACTACTTCTGGGATTTTGGAAGTGACGATAGAAAATTGTTTAGGATCCAGCTGGATTATATAATGGTACAAGATTAGATGTAAGAAATTATCCATCACACAATAGAGGATTTACACTAAATAAGTAATGTAATACAACTCACCATCCCTAGTGGAAGAGATGAAAATCTTCAACGTCCGCGGAACTGCCCACTGTGCAGCCTGCAGTTCCCCACGCAGTACTTCTTCAACTACTTCGTCATTTATCATTTTGGCAAGATCTTACAATGATATCATACTGTGAACAGAAATAAAAAAAGTATCTTAGTATAGTAATTATGTTTATGGTTAAAATTTTACAATGGTAACTTAAGATAAATAAAGTAAAAAAAAAACAAAAAACACCTACAATGATCCAATTTTGTACAAACACAGATAACCAAGATCAAATAACAAATAGCGTAAATATAACAAATTTTAAGCAAAAATCTGAAGAGAAGATGTTGCAAAAATCGGAGAAATTTAGTTCTTACTAAAGCTCAACGTCTGACAACCAGAAGTTGACCAACAATTTCATTTCGTATCCATTAATGCCATTAAATATCGATTATACTTGGTGTTGATTAAATTCGTTATAAAAATTTTAAGAGTACTTCTTAACGTCAGTTATACGTTATAGGTATTGAAATCTTGCACTAAATTGAGAATGATTCTTTAGGGAAAGAAATAAATGACGTTTAATATGTATTATATAATATTCTTCTCTCTCTCACTCTCTCTCTCTCTATATATATATATATATATAACTTTTTTTTCTATATTACTTTTTATAATCTTTTAGGCTTCCGCGGCCAATGTCATGTAAAACACTTAGGTCTTCGGGTTGAGACCGCGTCAGCGGTTCGCTCATATAATCAGGGTAATAGGCTTCTTCAGGGTAATATCACCTATAAAGCTAGGACACTGACAAGAAAATAGGGTTGGTAATGTAGAGCACTGTAGAGATCGGGCTTAGCATCCCCCTCCATTCTCTAGATGGCGTATACGGGGCTTAATTTTCTCTTCCTTGCGTATGATTGGCTATTGCGTGACGAGGTCATAGTCTTCCCTCTAAGATTAAGAGAAAGAGATCCTCCTAATCCTCTTACTTAAACTAGTTAACTAGTTAAATTAGAAGGTGTATTATAAAAGCAAAATGGAAAATTAAGGGGATAACAACTTCTAGTCGCGGCTCTTTGATGTAAACGCTGTTAAAAAAATTCATGAAAAACTAACGGAACCCAACTTTAGAGAAAAATTGCCGATTAATTGAAGTTTTTAATAATAGCTAATAGGACTCAGGGAAAAATTATGTTTTTCTAATGAAAAAAAAAAGGAAAAGAGTAAACCAGAGAAAATCTTTCAAAATCATATAAAAAAAAAAGCTCCTAGAGGAAGTGAATTAAATCAAAACGATTCAGAGTTCGACAAAGTCCTGGCTAATGCCTAAAATTTCCACATTTTCAACGGGAAAACTCACCATTTATTTTTAGCTGAATTGTTGGTTTCCTTGTTCTAAGACCCAGAGAAATCAGCATGCATTATTCATGGCCTGGATAGTAGTATCCTGTATGTAAAAATATTGATATTGTCTAAAAATTCCAGGTTTTTGTTTGTTCTAGTTTGACACTTTTTGCAACCAAATTTATTCTTTTATATAAGGAAAAAGAAGAAAAGAAATCTCCGCTGAGTGTCCTATTTCCATTGCGGTGGATCCTATTTTTAAAACTTTTTCATGTCACTCATCATTATAAACCATGGATATTGTAATTTGTAAGCTATTCTTACTCTGAAAACAGCTGCAAGTTTTCCAGTCGAGTTATTTTCTATATATGTGGCGAATATCTAAATTCTTCGTAAAATAAGTTAAATAAAATTCTCTTAATCCAATTCAAAGTAAATTATTCCAGGGAATTATTATTCATTAATTAGATATACCTATGAATAAATAGCTTTTTGTATATTAAATACGTATAAACAATTTGCTAATAATAATCGGAAGGAAGTAAAGCAATCGAGTTTGATTTTCAAAATTAAGTTTTTCCAAGAAAATGTTTTGAGGTTCTCTTCAGTAGGATAAAATTTTTTTAACTTTTTTCTCAAAAATAAATTTCCAAAAATTTTTCTTCAAACTTTGTATATATAGTAAACATTGGTACAAGGCATGCCGCTTTTATTTGAAACGCTTTTCCAGAGAAAACTTAATTTCAATCAGATTATAGGAGAACAATAATGTTAAAAACTTTCCCTCCAAACTGCCACATCAAATTATTGTATGGTTCAGAAAGCCTCTGTAATATAATATCCTGTAATATCCATTATAAGGATGGTTAAATTTTAGTAAAGATACCAAGTGTAAACAAAATAATACAAGTGAAATTTCGAAACGCAATGAACATTTCCATTTTAAACCAGAATATATATATTTTCCGTTTATGATTTTTTTGAAAGTCCTACGATCCTTTTTAAAAACTTGCCTGTCTTTCGGAAGTTCAAAGATTTTTGTCTTTTATTTCAAATATTACTTCCTTTCAGGAGATTCTCAGGAAATTATGATAAAAAGCTTTGTTCTAAACTGTCATATCTTACAAATTACTTTTGTTCCACTTACCATACGTTTACGCTAAGGATAATTAAAACTGTTTCTAATCAATTCGATTGGAAGCTGAAAAAGACAGGAGAAATTCAAATATGTGGATTCACTGAGTCTTCAGGTTTTAGATCGCGTTAGTGGTTTTATTATAAACCGACGTTTCGTCAGTATTACAATAGGCTTCTTTAGGATAGTGTTGCCTCTAACGCTGAAACAACACTGACAATTATAGGGTGGGTAATGCAGAGCATCAGTGGAGGGCAACCCGAGAGGCTATTGAGTGGCAATCTGGCGAGAAATGATGCAGCAAATTCCTTTATGGGATAAAAAAACCTTTAGCGGAATGAGTGTACCCGTGTCTTCAAGAAGAACTTAAAAATGAAGAGGTAGCTAAGAGAACTCTCTGCTCTGAACAATTCTCCAAGGTCTGAGGCAGGCTAAGATATTTCTGGCACCTCTTACAAAAAAAAAAAAAAAAAAGAAAAAAAAAAGAAGAAAATTGTGGCGTCCAATGGTTTGGGGAGGAATTGGCTGTACATCCTAAAATGGGTTTTGCTGAAGGAGCATTGGAAATTCAGTGGATATTTGAAGTAGCCTAGAATGTGATGGTGACTGCAGATTTTTTTTATGAGATAGAGGAGACATCAAAGAAACTTTTAGGGAATCGGAGGAGCGTTTTCTTTAAAACGTACCAGACGATACAGTTTGTACAGAAATATATCTGAAACGCGTAATTTAGTTTAGAATATCCGCAGTTAATCCCCAATGGCGGCGGGCAAAATCAAATCTTTAGTAATACTAACATGTTATTCGTTAATAAATCTTTTAAATAGAGCTTTCAGTTCGGCAGGTGATTTGTGTTTTATTGTTATTTTTAAACGGGTACTATACTTGGTTGAATATCGATCAATACATATTATTGTTCATCATGTCGTTATTTGTATTCAGAATTAAACAGTTAAAACCCTCTGATAGGTCAAGGATATTATTTCTAACTTCTTTTGGCTATTTTCATGGAGCTGGATAACAGGATCCTTTTTAATTTAGAAACAGTGAACGATGGTAATATATTAGATTCTGCAGAGGAAAACTAGTTCTAAAGAGTAAGTTTTCGGGCTTACTGATGATGACACAACACACTAACAATTTGTATTGTTCTTCCTTTGATAAATGTAATTAAATTGAACAGAGACTCTGTCAACATTGAAACGTCTTTAGATTTGTGTTCAAACACTGGCTGAAGTAGGCAATTATCTGTTGCTTTTGTGTTCAACAACATGCACTTATCACTCTCTCATTCTATATTAATTCCTACTCTCTTTAACATTTAATTGCCTTTTATTTTAACACTCTCTCCTGAATTAAATATAAAGCACTAATGATAAATAGATGGATAATTCATTAATTTACCTTAAATAAATCATTGATGTTTTACGAAAAAAAATTATCCCCACGTTTAAGCACATTGTGCGTCAAGAAAAACATTCGTTTCTTTAAATAATTCTTATCATGCGTTAAGATGAAAAGACATTAATTACTAATATTTTTAGTACCACATTCTTATAGCAACACCTGATAAAGGAACTAACAAATTTAAACTTCAATAAAAAAGTTGTTTTTAGAAAACTGCTTTGTATGTGTGTCTGCATATGTGTGGATATTCATGTGACTACATGTTTAATGTAGGCATAACTGAAATACGATAAATCGCAGGAAGTTCAAATCAGATATCTTCCGCCTTCAATTATTTAACAGTTTATTTTAAACTTATCCTGTTTTCCTAAATATATTATAAATGAGATTTAATTCATTTTATTAAAAGAGATGAAGGAAGAAGGAAGGAAACAAAACAAAACGAAATTGCAAAATACCATCAAAAATACAAAAAAAAAGAGAAAATTATTCTATAGCGAAAAGGAAAAAGGAGAGAAAATAGTAACAACGATATGGGAACTGTTATTAAATATAAAACCAGAAATTGTAAAAGCTGTTTATAGAGAAATGGCGAAAGCACTTACGCCATAGAAACTGGAGGTGTAGAAGTGAGGAAAAAAGAAAACGAATTCGAGTCGAATTCAAAGCAGAATGGTCGAAATGTAGGATTGGTGAGATAGGTATGTACGGCAACGGAAAAATATTATATGATTAATGATGGAATGGTATTTTGGTTATTGAGATTCTATCAGTTGCTGTTTGAAGAAATCAATCAAGATGAGTTGTTAAAATTGCGAACTAACTATGCATTAAATAAAAAATAAGTATTAAATTATACTCATCTTAATTAAAATATTTTAATAAATACATCAAAATTATGTATTTATTTATTAGAAAAACGTTGCATGCTATTTTAGTTTTATACAATTCTGTCAACTAAATAAGATTAATTGGAATTAAATATGTTTTATAAATTCTGAGTTTCAAGGAAATCGCTTGACCGAAATTGTGTTTTTACCGAAGTTATTTCAGTTTTCTACGATTTTTTACGCATAAAAACACCAACAGATTTCATTAAATTTGTTCACACGAACTATGAATGCACTTTTATTGGGAACTTTTTCTCCGAGAAAGATCATTTATTGAAATTTTGGGAGAGTGAAGAGGGAATAAAAATTATGAAGTGAAATGAATGAATGAATGAAAAAATGAATGAAGTGTAGGTTCTCCAATTGATATAAATTAAGACAAGAAACATTTAGTAAAAAAATGGGTTATGCAATGCCGGATACCATCTGGGATTTTATAGATCGTAGCATACATAGTGTAACGCAGCCAGTGGTGCCATCTAGGAAAGAAGGCAGGTACCTAAGGTCCTCCTAGTGGCCGCTGGAAGCGCTGGCGGCGCTCTTGTTCTTTCTAGAAGAATCGAGGAAGTTCTAGAAGATTCCCCACCGGTATAAATAGTGCGACCGCAGAGAGTTGAGAGTTTTCCAGTTACAAACGAAGTCACTAGTTTGTGAAAAGTGTATAAAAAGTGAACAAAGTGAACTTTTGTGGTTTAAACGTGAAGTAATTATTATTAAGTGTTGTATTTTGTAATTTATTATGTATAACAATAAATTGGTGTTTACTTTATTGAGTTTTAGAGGATTTCATTTATACGAACCCACTTAAAACTAGTTGCAGTAGCTAGTTTAGAGGGAAAAACGTTACATTTGGTGTCAGAAGTGGGATAAAATCTCCAAAAAGGTAACTGTTTAGTATCAGTTTTGTTGTATGCCCATAAATTCCAGAAGTCAAACGCGGAAAATGGAGGAACTGATGATATTTTTGAAGAGCGAAATGAAAGACGAAATGAGGAAAAGCAGAGAGGAAGCGAAAAGGGGCCAGGACAAAATGAAAGAGATGAAAGATGAAATGAAAGACGAAATAAGGAGGGGGCAGGATGAAATAAAAGACAAAATAGAGAGGGGCCAGGATGAAATGAGAGCAGAAATAAAAAGGGAGATAAATAAGATCCAAGAACGAATGAAGAATGACATAGACAAGGTCCAAGAAGAAATGAAAAAGGCCCAAGAGGAGTTAAAATCCGACTGGCTTGCCCAAGGTTGGAGTTGGAGACACTCCAACGCAGACATACAGGAAAATGAAGGCCTTCGAGTGGCGTTCAGAGCTCTTGCGCAAATTAAGCCGCCAACCTATAATGGAGCATCATCGTGGGCAAACTATTTGCTACAATTTAATGCGGCCGCTTCCGCAAATGGATGGAGCGAAAAAGAGAAAGCAACATCACTGATTATCTCGTTGCGGGGTGAAGCGCTGGACATCCTCCAGAGCATTCCGAAGGTTCACCGAGTAGATTTTGCCCATTTGTGCGAACTCATGGAGAGGGAGTTCGGCGACAAGCATATGCAGGAGCTGTACAGGACGCAGTTCAAAACACGACGCCAACACCCGGGAGAAGCACTCCAACAATTTAGTGCCGACATCTCCCGCTTGGTTAGAATGGCGTTCCCCGGCCTGGATGGCAATGTTTTGGAGGGATTTGCTGCGGATGCCTTCGCCAACGGCCTGAAGGACCCCGAATTAAAACATCAAGTTGGCCAGATCAAGGACGATCGGGGAGGCGCTGGCAAGAGCTTTAGAATTTAAGGCTGTAAAAAAAAGCATCTAGAAGGAACCAGTTCGGGTAAGGCAGACTTATGTGAAGCCATCTATCGCTCCAAGTGCTAGTAAAGTGAAGGGGAAAATTGAAGACATTGTGGAGCGGTTTGTAGAGGGTCTGGTTCGGGAACTGGTGCCCTCCAACGCAAATACTAAACAGTGTGTAAAATGTTTTAACTGCCAGGAATTTGGACATTTCAAGAGACAGTGCAAACGCTCTCCTACCAAGAAACAGAAAAAGGGCGAAGATAATCAGGAAAAACGACGAGTAGTCGGCTTTAAGGGGCGGAAGCCAGCTCGTCTCTTTTATGCCCCAGCACAGTTAAAGGTTTCACGGCTGAAATGCGACGACAATGGCCTATTACTGTAAGGAAAGGTTGCGGGTAAAGCCTGCCAGATGGTCCTAGACACCGGAGCCATCCCCACTACCGTCAGGAAAGATTTTGGTGGTCATAGATTGAAAGAAGAGAAAAAGAATGAAGATGTTTTTGATGTATCGAAACATAAGGAAAATGAAAGGAAAAATGAAGAAACATACGATCGCATTAAGTTAAAAGATGATACGTACAATCGATTTGAGGACTACATTAGGAAAAAAAATCGGATAATTTTGGTGAAAGGTAAAAGGATGGTGACAAGGAACGAAGGAAAGAAAGAGAGCACCAAGATTTGCAACCATTAAAGGAGTGCTCAGAAGAGAGATTGCAGGAATACCAATTCAAGATATCCACCGGAAGGGAAGACCCCATGGCAATGCTGACGCTCTTTCAAGCACTGTAGCAAGGTAGAGCTGAAGGAGCAGGGAGAATGCAAAAGAACCACTGACTTACCACTAGAAGAATGGAGTCCTGAAGTGATTAGGCAAGAACAACTTAAAGATGAGGACATCGGACCAGTGCTCAAGTTTAAAGAAGATGGGTCAAGACCGGACTGGAAAGACATTGCACCTAGCAGTCGGGATGGGAAATGCTACTGCGCGCAATGGGATTCGCTTACCGTTAAAGATGGTGTATTGCTGCAGATCTGGGAAAGCGCAGATGGCAAAGACAAAAGGAATAAGGTAATTCTACCTGCAGCGAAGAGGGAAGAAGTGTTAGCGGAAGTGCACGGAGGCATTACTGGCGGCCATTTCTGAGTAAAGAAGACATTGGAAAAGTTGAGGCAGCGGTTCTATTGGTAGGCTACCACCAGGATGTTGAAGATTGGTGCCGGCGATGCACGGAATGTGTAGCGAGCAAAGGACCCAGAAGTAGAACCCGTGGCGCTATGAGGCAGTACAATGTTGGAGCACCGTTCGAAAGAATAGCTATCGATATAGCCGGCCCGTTCCCAAAATCTAAAAGGGGAAATCGCTATATACTAGTTGCGGCGGACTACTTTAGCAAGTGGACGGAGGCGTATGCTTTGCCAACCCAGGACGCATCAGCTGTGGCCGAAGCTCTAGTGAATAACCTGTTCAGCCGTTTCGGGATTCCGTTGGAATTACATTCCGATCAAGGGAGAAACTTTGAGTCGCAGGTGTTCAAGGCGGTCTACGGGATTCTTGGCATCAGGAAGACGAGGACAACGCCGCTTCACCCTCAGTCTGACGGCATGGTGGAGCGATTTATCAAGACTTTAGGAAGCCATTTAAGGATTTTGGTGAATGAACGCCAGGACGACTGGGACGAACATATACTCTAATAATGATGGCGTACCGTTCGGCTGTCCACGAGACCACGGGCCGCACACCTGCCAGCGTTGTGCTTGGAAGAGAACTTCGGCTACCCAGTGACCTTTTATTTGGCAGGCCAGAAGAGGAGGAAACGGACGTGGACAACTATGCAGAAGAGCTTCGCCGCAGACCATCCATGGAAAGGTGCGCGACAAGATGGTGTTAGAAAGTGACCGGATGAAAACGCGGTATGATCTACGGGTCACCGGAAGGACCTTTCAGGAAGGCGAGAAGGTATGGCTGTATAATCCGGTACGGAAGAAGGGAAGGTCCCCAAAACTTCAAAACGATTGGGATCAACACAATCATCTCAAGGCTCAACGACCTGGTGTGCCGAATCCAACGGACACCCAGATCCAAAATGAAGGTCGTACATGTGGACCGGTTACTGCCTTACGTCACCAGCGATGTTTCTGTTCGGGACGAACAGATCTGAGAGGGGAGCAGTGTAACGCAGCCAGTGGTGCCATCTAGGAGAGAAGGCAGGTACCTAAGGTTCTCCTAGTGGCCGCTGGGAACGCTGGCGGCGCTCTAGTTCTCTCTAGAAAAATCGAGGAAGTTCTAAAGATTCCCCACCGGTATAAATAGTGGGGACCGCAGAGAGTTGAGAGTTTTCCAGTTACAAACGAAGTCACTAGTTTGTGAAAAGTGTATACAAAGTGAACAAAGTAAACTTTTGTGGTTTAAACGTGAAGTAATTATTATTAAGTGTTGTATTTTGTAATTTATTATGTATAACAATAAATTGATGTTTTCTTTATTGAGTTTTAGAGGATTTTATTTATACGAACCCACTTAAAACTAGTTGCAGTAGCTAGTTTAGAGGGAAAAACGTTACAATATTTTTGATGTTTCTGACCGGTTTCAAAGTTTCAACCACCATCAGAGTAAAGTTATCGATTTCGTGTAGAGAGTTGACTTCGACTTAATGTTTCTGTTACCAATTGATAAATTTTCTCTGATGATGGATGAAAATTTGAAACCGGTCAGAAGCATCAAAACTGTTTTATGTTTCAGAGATTAGGTCTTTAAGAAACTGAATACAACTAATAAAACACTTTATTAGATATTTTTGTCTTCTAACCTGATAAAAACCTTCCTTCCATTCCACCACCTTACATACATCAACTGCACAATAATCGATCAATTCCCACATCAATATCATTCATTACATTATATAACAAAAACTACGCATGTTAAGAAGGATAAAATCACAGCTAAAAATTATATGTTTGAAAACAATTTGTTAAACGTGTGTAAATTGCCGTAAGAGAAAGTCATGTGAGTGTTTCACACCAGAGTTTTGTTTGTTTGTTTACAATTACATTCACAGATAAATCATATTCGCAGGGAAGGGATAAGCTCAGGGGTTAGTGTAATGGACTCCCACGCGGAGGTCCCGGGTTCCAGCCCAGTTCTACCGCCCTTAGATTTTCTCTTCCTAGAAGCCTCTACAGCTCACTTTCCGCTGATAGACAGTGTTGTCTGTAATGAGAGAACACTGTCCGAATGCCGGCAGTGCACTGAGAAGGTCCGGGCCCCAAGGACCACAGATGCTGACGCGCCTTAAATTATATATATATAATCTTCCAATCCAAACAGTCAATCAGTTAGTTTAAGTGTATAGGACAGAAAGTTTAAATAGCGGAGTAAAGCAAAGAATGATACCATGACGGATATAATCTGAGATATTTTTTACAGCTTTTTAGGGTTCTGATTGCAATAGCAGAATATCTTGTGAATGTTGCACACTAGATATTTTTGTTTTTCAATTTTTCTATTCATTAGGAAAAACACACAAAAAGGAGAAATGAAATAAAACGAAAATTAATTTTACATTTTCGTTTGGCAGTGAAGGCCCTCCGCCCGGCCAACTGAACAAAGTTAACGTCACCGCCAGGCTGACTGATTGACTGACACTTTCCTTAATATCATTTTAGCTTTTCTATTGTGTGAAAACGATTAATAGAAGCCTGCAAATTCTTTGCCAATACAAGTCTCTTTGTTGCAAAAAGATTAAATAAAAAAATTCGCTTTTTTTTCGCTAATTTAAAAAAAGGATCACATAAAATCGTTATGTTAAGTTTTTAATATTTTATAAAAGTTGATAAAAATGTAAAATAAATAGTAGGATCTATTATAAACAAAATACAACTCCAGTGGAAGGAGGCAGGAGGCTCTGTGTGTCTGTCTGGAAAATTTTCGTTTAATATTCTCAAACATATACCCAATTTATAAAGTACACACTTATGACAATGTCTCGCTGGAGTACAGTTATGAGTTAGTGGAATTTCCAGGCAAAAAAAAACAAAAACAATACGCCAGCTACTAACATGGAACTGTTTTCCATGTAACTGACATATATTTGTTTAATAATTTTTTTTACTGGGAAGGGAAATATGTTACCTTTTTATTAATTTGTCGTATAAACAGTTATTCTCTTTCTCTAGGGTGTATTCAAATATTTATTATATACTCTGTTGAAAGTTTTTTTTTCAATAATAATGCTTTTAGTATAACTATACTTGGTAATAGTAACATTATGTAATACCCTCTGTTATTGTGGGGTGGAGTAAGTGGACTAGCCACTTCTTTTGGTCCCTGCGGGTATCACCAAATTGACACAATGATACTGGGCCTCCGGTGGGGCCTGATCTGTCTAACTACTTGGGTTCAGCGCACCCACAGACAAACTCACAAACATATATCAAGTCAACAGTTTTACAAAAACGACAACAAACCCTAAGTGATACCCATCATGGTAAGAGTAAACAGATCTTTCAGATCGCCATGCATTTGACTTCTCCAGCCACTCCCTCTTACAAACAGCCAATACGTGAAATTCATAATCAAGTTTTCAAAATAGATTTACCAAATTATCTTCATACAAATAAAATATTTGACAATTAGTTTTTACATTTAAGATACACCCGTTTAAGATAATCGTTTTACAACACCGTTTCCAGCACAGTTTACTATCTACTTATTTTACTAACACGTTAACCCCCCCCCCCCGTTATAATTGAATTATATTATTAAAATTCGCCAATAATAGAAAGTCATGTGAGTATTAACATAATCTTTTACTTTCTCTTATTTTCTATATAAGTTCTTCTTCTCCTTTCTATTTTTCTTCTTATTCTTATTGTTTCTCTGCATTGAATCCTCTTCTTCTTACTTGTTACCTATTCTTCTTCTTCACTTATCCTTCTTTTTTCTCCTCTTCTTATTTCTTCGTCTTCCTCTTCCTCTTCACTTAATCCTCTCCTTCAACAATATTTAGTAAGAGATATTCTTTTATTACACCTGGCAGACTAAAGCTGATAACAATTTGACCGTGTTGATATCTTACTAAGAATCCCTGCATCTGAAACATGCTTAGGGATGTCCTTTTGTTTATCAGTTTTTAATCGGTTCATGACCACATCTTTGTTTGTTCCTTTATAGGATCTCCCATCCCCACCTCCGTTAGCTCTAAGTCGGCCTTTCCACTCCAAACTGAGCGCCCTGCTTTTGATGCAAGAGATCCAGAATTATTTAAAATTTTACCTTCCGGAAATTGAGTTTTAATACTTCCAATGATTCATCCCAATCTCTTCTACTCATTGAATCATTACTTTTATAAACGCTTCCATGACTGGCTGCTTCACCGAATCAAGGGTCTGCCGAATCTCCTATACACTGATTACACCTTCTTTTCTTTACTCCTGTATCGTGGTATCAGTTGATGTATTAGTAGGGCTAGATTTTAAATTAAATGACTTTTTCCCACGTTTTGGGTGTCTAATTTTCAATAGCTGTACCTTTGAGGGACCTGGTAACGCAGGAAAATCTTCCTCGGTGAGACCTTCTTTTCTTTTAGCAATTTCTGAAAAAGGCTCTCCAACAAAGTTAAGCCATACGATGCTTTTTCGTTAGCTATTTTTTTTCTTTTATGTACTTTGGATATTTCCGTTGCAAGGTGATTCCCATGGCAGTTAATGCACTCCATAGCGCACTACCCTTGCATTGTGCAGACCCGTACATTTACTGCACCATGTCTGCCCTCTACACAGGATGCTTGAATGTCCATATCGGAGACAATTCAAGCATGGGCTCCTATGAGGAATGTAGGGCTCCACGCTGAACCTCGCCTCATACAAAGTGATATGCCTCGGAAGTTTCTGAGTATTGAAGTTTAAGAAACAAGTTTCAAGAGGCCTATTTTCGGATCTTTTATATACTATTTCTACCTTTATCACCGAAATTTCACTTCGAAGGTGGTGCAGAATTTCCTCCTCTGAAAAGGATACATCCATCCCTCTAATGACCCCCTTCGAATAAATTCGATATTCTCGTACAAAAGCCATAATTTCGTTTTTCCAAACCTCTGTGGTTAATTAGGTAGTTAGCCGATCCAGGTGTTTCTGTTATAATTTTCGCTCGGTTTTTTCCTACAGCTCTGATATCAACTATATCAGTTGAATAGCTGTTGTCATCTGTATATATCCATTTACCGAATGTGACTCGATGGATATTGCCCACATTCCCGTCCCGGCCTTTTACATGTAGAATGTAGGGACCTATGTCCGTAGGTTTATACAAACCAGCCAAGTTCAGCACTACCTGCATCCATGGATACTTCCTTATTAATGTTATTATTATTACTATTATTATCAGTAATAGTATCATGAATTTTCGCTCCACTATCCTTGTTTTTCACCTCCATCGGCGCGCGCATAGCCAGACTCATATTCTCGCGAGTCAGCGATCTCTATGGCTTTTCCCCAGATTTACCATTATTATTATAACTAATATTAACATTGTTATTATTAATATTAATATCATTAATATCATCACCTGAATACTTATCTTTTCTGTCTGCCGGTGGTTCTCTATCATGAGGTAGGCCATCACCGGGCTCTTCGATCACCAATCCTGCTGTGTTATGTTGTGTTGTTTTGTTTTTGTTATTGCTTTTTATTTTCCCCGATAATCGAAAATTTTCTTTTCAATCCCTACTCTAACTCCTTAAAAGCCCAATCTTACTAAAATTATTGCTTGCATATTCTCTAAATGCTACCAAAATCGCAAATTTTAGAGAGCCCTCTGAATTAAACTTTCTAACCCGTTACCCCTAGTAACGTATCGCAGTTCTAAAAGTAATAGCTCCGGCTATTAAATCACCAAGCGGGTAAAGGGGCGCCTGTATTTATTTTCTACTACAGCCATCAACTAATTAAAAAAAACAAGTGAATAGCGATTCGTCCAAACTTTAAAATATGTACCAATTTTTCCAGAAGAAATTTTGGAACCAATAATGTATTTGTGTTTCAAAAATTGAGCCCTAACTTTTCAATATGCTATTAGTTACGTCTTGAATTCGTGGCTCTGAATCTTCTTCCACTTCTTTCTTCTCTGTTTTCTTTGAAACTGTTGATTGTTGCTGACTGAGAATTAAGTAAAACAGAAAATATATGTATATGTCTCGCAATAAATTTCTTTCATTTAATATTACATAGGTTAAGAAAGGAAAACCGAAAAATATTAACTTTCTAAACAAATAGAAACTCACAAATTTTGTGAGTAAAATTTTATTATAAGATTAAATTTTTTTTGTAACAATTGAAACCTATTCAGATAGAGATTCCTTTTTATTTACCCATTGTAACTTGGGCTCAAATTGGTTGCACTTTTATTTGAATTTTAGATCAGTAATCGCGTATTGATCGTCTCGGACCTATTTGTTTACCTGTGAAAAACCAATGAAATGCCAACACTGAAGGAAATCTGAATCTCTGCCAGAATACTGTCCAAATAAATCTTTCAGCAAATTGGAGGTCACCAGAGTGGTACATAATTTTAAAGTTGGGACGGATTGCTATTCACTTTTTTTTTTATTAGTTGGTGAATTAATGGCTGTAGCAGAAAATAAATACAGGCGCCCCGTTTAGCCAGCTTGGTGATTTAATAGTCGGAGCTATTACTTTAGTCTGCCAAGAGTAATAAAAAGAATATCTCTTACTAAATATTGTTGTTTGTTGCCGTTAAATACATGTCCCCTAAATTATAGCTCTGTAATTAATTTTTTCTCTTTTTGTTTTCGACGTAATCCAAAATGTACATCATTGAGGTCATTTTCATTTTCCAGGAGACTGTTTGGCCTCAAATCGCACAATTAAGGGACAATGGAGTTTACGCATGAAAAAATCTACGATTAATTAACTTGTCGAAATATTTTAGGGAATTCATGGTTATTTGATTATTAATTCAAATGAACATTCTTTAGAACATCAAACAATGCCAAGCAGCTAGCAATCACACGAACTTGGGTACCGGTAGAGTTTCAAAGCAATGCTGTCTAAGCATAGTGAGTAAAAAAATAAAAAACCGGAGCCGGCTACATTATTGCTTGAGATCACGCTTGTCTGCAAAGTATTCCACAACAATCATCGTATAAACAACAAAATAAAGAAGGAACATCGGGGATATTTTATTACAAGGTCCGCCCTCAATAACTAAGTTCGGAGACATTCTGGCTCTCATAAAATTTCCTCTAGAATAAATGGGATCTTTTTAGGGAATAGCAAACATTTCAAACTATTCGTTTTTAAAACAGGAGATTCGTTTTACAAAAAAAAATCTGGTGTGTAACACTCACACGGCTTTCTACCTGCTATGAAAAAAGGTTCGTTTGCTTTTACATAGTTTGAGAAACGTTCGCTTTTTACCAAATAGGTGCCTCCCAAAAAATGTATTCTACGTTAAAACTATGTGGCCTAATTTAAATAAGAAGGTTGATTGGAAATCTATTATTTATGCAGTTTAAAAAAATCTGATGTGAACACTCACGTGACTTTCTCTTACTCAAATTTACATAAGTTACACACTCTCTAGATTTTCGAAGTGTAATAATGTATAGCACTTCTTCTTATTATAATTTATTTGTTTAGTTACACTAGTAATTAATTCGATTCTGTGTTTTGTGTTGTTGCGAGAAACTAGATTTTGGAATTAGCTGTTGCCTAGATTTCCATCTTTATACTACTTTTTCAATAATGTGTGGACTGCGCCACCTACATAAAATTAAGGCCAATACAATGAATAACTAAAAACTCCAAGTCTAACCAATGTTTTTCAGCTGAATATTATGAATTCATTGGAGAAATTTTTGTGGGTGTTTAATATAATTTTATTTTGTTCCATTAGTATAAACGGCCAAATACCAAATGGCAGACTTACAGAGCATCTTCAATTTCTGCCTAATTCTCTTTTGCTTTCTTTTTCAACAATGGAATGAAAATTCTGAATTTGTTCTTTACGGCTCACATTAATTTTATAAAACATTAAATATTATTGTTTTGATGTTCGCTACGACCGCTGTATTTGATGTTGTGAAAAGGATATTGAGGTTCGATCATAATATTTCTATCATATTTTCAATCATAATATCATAATTATAATTCCTCAATCAATACCATAATATATAATTATAATATCATAATATCTTCTATTATAATTTTCGGTCAATTAAACCGAACCTCAATATGCTTTTCAGAGCAGTAAATATTATGATAGAAATAACCTGATTTTTTGCATTTTTTTTTTTTTAATTTTTATTGCATGATTTGATACTTTATAAAATACCTACAAAGGGGAAAATTAATAAAAAAATTCCAAACTAGATTTTTCCTAGAAATAATTAGCTATAAATAATTAATCAATCATAGTGTAAAACAGATAATGAGAAATGTGGGTGTAAGTTGGGCCAGTCAGAAATTTAGAATTATCATGTTGACCACGCCCACATTTGACACCTTTAGCTACTTCTACACTGTGATTGCCTAATTATTTCTTTGAAAAAAAATCTAGTTTAGAATTTTTTTACTAATTTTCCCTTCGAAGCTATTTTATAAATTATCAAATTGTGCAATAAAAATTTTTTATACAAAATATCAAGTTATTTCTATTATTTACTGTTTTATAAAATGAATGAGAGCTATACTAGAAAAAACTCAGAATTTTCATTCCATTGTTGGAAAAGAATGCAAAAAAAAAATGGAAATGCAAGATCAAAAGGTAGTAAGTCCGCCATTTGTATTTGGCCGTTTATATGAGTGGGACCAATAAAATTCATATTAAACAATGACAAAAATTATTCATGGAATTCGTAATTTTCAGTAAAAAACTTTTCTTTGACCTGGCGTTGTGGCCATTCATTATATCTATTGTCCTTCATTTTATATAGGTAGCGCAGTCCACAAGTGTTGAAAGAGTACCATAAAGAGGGAAATCTACTTAAGAGCTATGTAGCTATTCAATCAAATCTAGTTCATCGTAATCAAAACACTCACGCAACTTTCTCTTATTGCGAAATGGCAAATTTTCTTCACAATTGCAATTCTTATTAGTGTCTAAAACCGTTAACAGCAGCACTGATGTCATGTATTTTATCTTTACTATAGTACTGAGTTATATGACAGATAGCTCGTCTCCTAACCGGAGTTAGGAGGAGTTTTACTTCCTCTTACTCTGCAAGAGGAACTGCTGCAATCATGTCGAATTTTTGAAATTGTGTTTTCATCGGAAACATATGTTTTGAAGACTTTGAGTAGACTTCCAAATTCGGGTGGGCTACACCCAGGCATCGCTGCCATCAAAGGCTTATTGTGCCATGCCTCTTGAGTAAGAAAACATGTTTTTGCGAATGGTAGTGTGCGAACAAAATATCTCAAAAAAGACAACTCGCTGTAAGCTCCAAATTGGCGTCTTAGTTTGGTTTTTTAATCTAAGGCGCGTCAACCTCTATGGTCATTGGCGCCCCGAGACTTCTCAGGGCACTGCCTGGATCGGACAGTGTTCTCTCGTTACAAACAACACTGGCCAATCACCGAACAGTGAGCTGTAGAGGCTCCTAAAAAGAGAAAACTAATTGCCACTGCCTGTACGCGACTAATTTTTTATTCAGTCATTCGCGATTTTCTCGAAAACGGCTTCAACGCTTTTCTTTAAATTTCATAAATAACTAGTCACTTTAAGTGATTGTTTTTTAGCTCAGGAAAAATTGATTTTTAGCTGGGTTCTGGGCTGACATTAGCGTTCCATTAACCCAAAGTTCAAATTCCACAAGTATTACTCAAACAATATTGATATTCCTTAGAAGCATTGATAGAATTTTGGATTTGAAGAAAATCCTGTTAAGCGGATTTCGCAGAATAGAGTTTTGGAATTTTCTTCAAAACGATTATTACGATTTACTTTACAACTGAGATGCTGACTGCCCAGATATAAACCTATGATTTTCATTTGTAATTTTTTCCATAAAAAAAAAAAATGATTTTAGGTTGTGCTGTGGAACTTATGGCGTTAAATTACAAGTGTCTAAAATTACTGGGTTGATTCAATGTTATTGGCGCTATCTTCTTGACTGCAATAAAATTACTTTTATTACGTGACTGGTTAAAAACTTGTCCCCCCACCATCACTGCCAGGATAAATGAGTAAAACTTGAAGTTTAAAGAAAATTTGTTATTTTATATATAACTATATATAACTACATTACCAGGAGTAGGAGAAAGTCGTGTGAGTGTTTCACACAAGATTTCTTGGTTTTAAATACGAGCGCGATTCGGAGCCTAAGTCAGTCTTTAACAAATCATTATTAATCATCCTTAGTCCAGTCTATAATCAGTCTTCAACAAGTAAACAAGCAAGGCACTACAAAATAGACATCAAGAAATCTTATCAAGAAGTTATCTTCGCAGTAGAACTATAAATATAAACAGTGAATAACAGTGTCATTAATGCGTCTAACTTCATCAAGCCAATCACCATTTCCTGCCTAAAAACACGTCTCAACACGGGAGAGGAAGGTCGGTACGCAAACACACCGCTCGCCAGAGGAAGTGGCCCTACAGCCCAACTCACGCTAGACTCTTTAATCTGTAACAGTTCCAAAACTGGAATAGCAAAAAAAAAAAAAATTTTTTTTTTAAATGCAGCGTATTTATGTAAGGTTTTCAGTATTGAATTTTCCTTGAAAATATTGATATTTTTATTTTTCTCGTAGATCTTTTGAGAAAGCTGATATAGGGTTGAGTTCCTTCTCTATAGTAGTGCTTCTCTGTAGTATTGTTAAATAATTTCCCAGCCTATACAGTGATAATATTGAAAATTACAAAAAGTAAACATACCAGTTTGAAAACAAATGTATCAATTAAATTTGAGACTTGTCTTAAATAGTGTGACTATTTTACACAGATTTTTTTTACTCTCCCTTGCTGGTAAGAGGAAGTCTTGCGATTGAGTTAAATATTCAAAATTGAGTTTTCACCGGAAATTCATGTTTTTAGGTCCCCAAGAGCTCGAAAAAATGTTTTTCGCAAATGATCTGTATGTATGTGTGTGTGTGAGTGTAAACAAAATATATCAAAAACGAAAAATTGCAGGAAGCTGAAACATGGTATTCCGTTTAGGCACTACTACCGTATCACAAAGGTTTCGAGGAAAAATCCCCAAAACATGTATTTCCGGTGAAAACCCAATTTCTAAAATCTGGCGCGATCGCAATACTTCCTCTTACTGTTTATGCAGTGTAAAAAAACTAGTCATTTTCTTTATACTTGCATAAACAGGAATAAGAGAAAGTCGAATGAATGTGTCACATTAGATTCTTTTTTTTATATTTTAATTAGTTCTTTTAATTAGTAGTAGTTTTTTATAATGACATTAGTTTTATTTCTTAAATTTAATGTCATAATTTTGTTTTAATTTTAATTTTGAAGTTTTTGCTTCTTTTACTTGTACATAGTATTACTTACATAGTAATAAAATTACATTATTTATTATTTTACTTATATTAAACTTACACTGTTTACAATCATTGATAGCAGAACTGCAAAAACAGAACTGTAAATTGTACTGGCAATTGGCAGTAGTTTTAGGCATATTTCTATTTGAAACAAAAAACTATTATATATTATATATATTGAAACAACTGAAAGAACAAAATATAGATATGACATTGTTTTCCTCGAGTTGTTTCATTTGTATTTACCACAGTGCACCACCATGCCCCGGCCCATTCTTCCCATTCCGCATACAAACATGCTGACAATCTTATGTTTTTGTTATCACGCTGGGAAAAGTTCGCAACGTCAAATTTAATGTATAGCTGTACTAAATTCCAATATAGTAGTTCACAAACTTTCTGCTCTCTTTCAGCTTAGAATGGTTTCTTGTTTTTAGGCTTTATATAGTCCATATAAAATATTGATCAAACTCAACACTCGCTTTTCATATAAGCACTGATGACGTCACAATGTTCATGAGCAAACACGATCATAGCATTTGGATTTTTTATTTTCTTTCTGTTCCTCTCTAGTAAAGATGAACTATTGCGATCAGAATAAATTTTCGAAATTAAGTTTTCACCGGAAGTTCAGGTTTTGAGATGGCCTGAATACGGGAAAAAAGATTTTGCGAATGGTCTGAATGTGTGTGTGTGTGGGTGTATGTGTGTGTGTGTGTGTGTGTGTATATATATGAACAGCATATTATGTGAATTATGTCAGAAACGAAAAATTGGAAACATCTCAAACTTGGTATTCCGAAACAAATGTTTTGGACAAAAATCCTTAACCGGATTTTTTTTTTTTTTTACTTATTAGCGATTTACAGATTTTCTTGTCTTATATAACAGACTAATATATACAGTTATTCCTAGTCTGATAAGTCCGAATCCTATACAGTCCATAAAAGATAGAAACTTATTAAACAATCAACCCTATATAGATTACTGAACAACAGATCCAAACTTTCAACGATTCAGAACAAACGTCTTAATTCCAGCTCAGTAATTAAGTCACTCTACCATACAGACATTGATGATGATCAAGGGAACAAATACACTTACTCCCCTTTACTCATCTACCAACAGGCAGCTGATAATCTCTACTAATATTCAATTTTAGCTACCCCAGTCCTGGTGTGAAACCCTTATCCGACTTACTCTTCTGCTGCAGTTATTACAATTATAATTATGGATGATAGGAATTATACGTGTTGGTTTTTGAGGACTACCTGAAGAAACTAAAGAAACGAACTAAATCTAACCTGAATCTACCTGAATCTAACAAGCAAGGCACTACAAAATAGACATCAAGAAATCTTATCAAGAAGTTATCTTCGCAGTAAAACTATAAATATAAACAGTGAATAACAGTGTCATTAATGCGTCTAACTTCATCAAGCCGACACTATCAGTCATAGCAAACAAGTGTTTAAAGTTAAACCTAAATCGCAGAATTAAAACTGAAATGCTTTTAGCGTTCCTAGTTTAGGGAAAATCTTGAAGCCCCACCAATTTAACAGAATTTCTTCAAACATAGAATTCTAGCAATTTACCCACTGTATCTTAATATTATATAAATCGCAGAACCGTTCATTATACTGTAGTTGTATTTTACTGGTAAGTTAGCTTTGCAGATCCTCCTCAGGTCGAGTCCAAACTGCAATTTTCCTGGGAAAATGTTGCAAATAAAAGAAAAATTGTGAAAAAGTCTGTATATTGTAATTAGTCAGTAGACAAAGTTTAAATTAAATCGGAGAAAATAGCGGAAAACTAAAAAAAAAAAACACAAATAACAGTAGAGTTACTGCCGATTGTAAATTATGACCGATAAATTTTGACTGATATTTTCGTAACGGGTGCGATGATAATACGGGATACCAGTTTGAACTTTCTATGTAATATTTTTACTTTTTATAACCTTTGTTCATAAACAGTAATGCTCCAACTAAATCATATTAAACTATGTATAAATTTAATTAATTCAACCACCCCTTAGTTTTTATTGTATTTTTTGTTTGTTTTTTAATTTGTTCGTTTTGTTTTTTTATTAATTTCTGGGTTTTCATAGAATTCCGTCTAGACATTGTTACAAAAATATCTAAAAAAAAAAGAAATAGCGTCCAAAGATAAATAAAAATATTCTAATATCATTTTTCCGCCTACCTTTATGTTATTTATTAACTGCCTTGAATAGCTACTTGTACTATTTTAGCTAAATATCTACTCGTAATCTTATACATTTCAAATCGGCTTGTGACACAGTAAAAAGAAAGTTCAGCTAATTATTTTGTAGTTTCCTAAGTCAATACACACTTCTGTATGACACAGTCACCCATTCTGTACTATTCATTTTCTTTGTAATTTCCTTGCCCCCTCCCCCAGCCATTCATGTCGATCCTAAATCAGCAGTTGATACCAAATTACTCCTCGGCAAATTTTCTTAAATCATTTTTCCAGCTATTGACAGCTCAGCTCTTCCTGTTTCCTTTTCACTTCACATTAGTACCATTCTATTATTTTTTGTCCATCTTTCATCGCTGTTCCACGTTTTTTATATGACCAGCCTAGTCCATTTTCTCTTTATCTTCAAAAAAAGATTTTTCTTATCGATTCTTTCCTCATCCTTCCTCTTCGTGATAAAGCTGATCATCAGCCGACTTATTCATGTTACCACGTTCTCACTATATTAATTATTATTATTATTACTATCATACTCTTAAATCGCCCTTGGCCAACTGATACTCCCGAGTACAAATCGAAACTTCACTTTCCCCTATCCATAAAGCTGAAAGAGATGTCTTGCTAGGCAATATTCTTGGTCCCATGTTGCATGTAATATATATAACGGATATCCCAACCAAATTATTTTGCCCTCAACTTTTCTGCCTTCCGTGTTTCTCATCGTGATCCAAGGTTTGTCTAGAAGTAACAAAGTCTAGAAGTTTGTTGTTGTGTTTCTTGGGGTAGCTAATGGGCCCAGCGAAGCTTTGGATAGCGTAGGGTTTCCCTCCCCACAGACAAATAATAATAATAATAGCATAGTCGCCAAACTATTAAATTCTTCTGTCATTCTAATCGTTTAGTCCGTCAACTTTATCTCACATCATTCTAAGTAACCTTCTCAGGATAGTCACCTTGAATTTTCCTCTCTCAAGTGATGAGCTCAGTGTGTAGGGAATATTATCGCAGGGTAACTTCTTCCCTACTACACTGCGTAGGCGTGACTGTGTGCAATGACGTGCAATGCCAACTGTATTACTTAAAGCGTAAGCAACGCTGATATATCAATTTAAAAAAAAAAACAAAAAAACTATTTATTTATACAATGATATATTTATACAAATAATTTAAACTTGAAGGTTAACCAGAATATTTAGAATATTAACTAAATAATACATATATCCACATTGAACTGATAGTACAGTTTTAGTTGTATCTGGGAATTATGCATTGTTTAAACAGCTGCAAAACCACATTTCATACAATCTACTACTAAGTTATTCCAAGTAGAGCTCTCTAGAGTGAACTGGAGGCTATTATTCAACGCCTTCTAGACACACAACTACTACCGGATAAAACCAAAAACCACTCTATTTCAGTTTGTTTGCTCTGTGTGTCTGTGTGAGTAAGGCACCGTAGAGCAATACTTCTTCTTTATTTTGTTAATTTATCTACCTTTCAAATAAGTATTTTACTTCTGGTAGCATTTTTTAGTGACGAAATTCTTCAATTATTTCCTATGCAAAAAAAAAGAACCCTTCTTCATAACTTTAATTAAAAGCCGCCCTAAGATCCAAAAAAATATAGTAATATACTCTTTTCTCTTTAATAGCTATGTAAACAGAATTACAATAGAGTTCATATCAATAGTGCAATGCTTCCTGCCAGATCAACATTATTGAAGTTTAAATCTCATACCATTTTGTCTGTATATCAATCATATTAAACCTTTATTCATTTGCGTAAAAGGACGTCTTTAGGATTAACAATTCGGGCAATTTTGCTTCACTACTTTAAAAAAGCTACTGCCAAAAAACGCCGTTTCCGAAATAATGAAGTAGTGCGGGAAGGTTTGTACAGACCACGGGCCGCACAGATCTGCTTCAAAAAAAAATTTGAGAAGGTGATATGAAACTGGAAAGTAAGTTTCATCCAGGACGCCTTTCTCTTTATATTCAGCAGATCTGGCAACAACTTTAAAAGTGCATCCTTGTACCAGCACCAGAAAACATTCAGCTGAATTAGGCGTGTCTCACTTAATCATAAACCACCACCTGGGAGCAGCTGCTATAGTTTCCAGAAAACACCGAATCATTCGCATCAATTTACGCCGAGTTGAAGTTTGTAAAATCCTTATTCAAAACCCATGTGCTTTACGTTTCATCAAACGAATTATTACTTACTTGCAATGAAAAGTCGAATATTTTAACAACTAACAAACAAAAACAATGGATTAGATCAGAACAACCAGCAGTCCCCCGAAGAGAAAGATTTGAGAAAAAGGTGATACTGTGTGTGTGTGTGTGTGTGTGGATCTATGAGGGCGTCATTCATTTTGAACTAGTTAGTGACGGTCGTGCGATTACATTCAAACTAGCTAGAACGCGTACACTCTGTTTTGGCTGCAAAATATCCTTCTTGAGTTATTTGAAAAAGTGTAGACTACACATGGTCCGAACGTTCTCTGTATTGGAAGAATTGATTCTGAGCTTACAGCCCAGATTTTACATCCTCCGATTACCATCTCTTCCGCTTCATGGCCCATTTTTTACATGGTAAAAAATTTGCAAATGTTGAGAAGGTGAAAACAGGATGTTTGGAGTTTTTTTGCTTCCAAAGATAGATCCGTATATCGGAAGGACATCGAAATGTTGGCTCATAGATGAGTTCAAGTTATAGAAAATGATGGCATGTATTTGGAGGAGAAGCTTAGTAGATGAGTAAACAAATCATTTTCGAATCGTAAGGTGATAAACGCAAACGTTGCACCTTTATATTTACAACCGGTCGCAACTTGGTTAACCGGAAGTGCGACTTTATTGAATAGGTTTTTAAATGCTTTGGAATTTCCTCGAAAATGACTAAAACGATTACCTATAAAGTTAGAATGCTAATTGTTCAGATATTGTTACCTATCAATTTTATTTGAAATATGTTTGCAAAAAAACAAATCGATTTCAGAAGTTGTACGCAATTTGTAACGTTAAATTTCAAATTATATTTAGGTTTGTTCGATGCTATTGGTGCACTCTTGTGGTAAGCAATATAATCAGTTTCCTACCTGGCTGGGGTGGTAGGTTGGTGGCTAAAATTAGAAGTTTAAAGAAAATTTGTCATTTTATGAAAAACTGAATCGCCACGAGTAAGAGAAAATCGTAAGCATTTTATCATACCATATTTTTATACAATGAAAATTCAGTATGTAGTATTAAGAGATAAAACTCTTCTAAAATCAATATAAAGCGCAATAAAATAAATTAAATACTTCTAGAAGCAATAAATCTAGACCAAGTAGCTCTTCAATTGTTACGTTTAGAGATAATAAAACTTTAACAGCTCTAATTTAAATGTACATTATCATTGAGATAGCCCTCAAGTTTAACCATTCAACTTCACTGGTAATTAACGTTATTATATATAATTAATTAAAATATCATTTGTATTACAGTAAAGTTCAGTTTTCAGTAATTTTATTAAGAGTTGTCGGTTGATACTGGTGGCAGATGCCGCAGCCTCCTTGGTACAGTAAAATTAACTTATCTCTCACTATATATATAACTATTTCTCTCTCTCTCTCTTTCTCTGCCTTTCAAAATTCAATTATAATCTCTTAACTCCTGCTTTAATTCAATGTGAGAAATATGTAAGGCGCTTGCTTCTAAGAGCTTTTTTATTTAAGCACTGAAGTTAGTTATTCAATTTATGCTTTATGCGAGTGAAAATTATACTAAAGTTTTTATTGGTTTACGAAAAATAAATTGAACTACGATAAAAATTGGGAAATCAAAAGTATGCTTTGGAAAAATGTAGAAGCGAGAATCCTGTAACTTACATAAAATAACAAAAAAATATAAATAAAAATGAAGGAATTTAGGATCGAGAAGGGAATAAGTACTTGACCTATTGAGAAATCTCCTCGTATATTATTTATTTATCCCATATTAAAAGGTCAGGGCTGTCTGAAAGGCTGAATGAAATGGCCAAGAAGAGACTAAGCTAAACGTAGTGGAATTGAATAAATTCCCGTTAGCGAATGGTGCTCTGTATTCATTACGGGTAGCATATTCATCTTGAGACAGATTGCGAATCTTTACAATGATGTGATTGAGACGCTAAATTTAATGGATCGTCTATGAAATAATCGTGTACAAAGTATCGAACTCTAAATCGTTTAGAAAATATACTATATTAAAATATATTGTACAAATCTGGTGTGAAACCTTCAAGACAATTTTCTCTCACTCCAATTAATACAACTTAATCAAGAAATTTTCTTTAAAATTGCAACTTTACAATGTTTAGTTTGGCTGGCCATGAAAAATTAGATGGTAGCCGTAAAATTGTATACATGAGCGGACTTTTGTAGAGCGGCCTGTGACACTAGTAGCAAAGCTTGTTGCAGTTTAAATTCAAAGCTCACTGATAAAACTTCCAAAACACTTCTGACATAAATATTTTCAAAAAATATTTTAAATACAATGATACCTTTCTATCTGTGCAGCGAGCACAGAAAAGGTATCATTCCAAGCTTAAAGAAAATCGTTGTAGCCGTTTTCCAGTAAACTTCCAAATAACTCAAAACTCAAAAACACATTCTGTAAAGTCGCATTTTATTAACCGATTTACTTTAAATTTGGAATTCTATCTAGGCAATAATATGTTTTACGTAGGTGTCGAAAATCACACAACACACTGAAGTGGTAATTTAGAAGGAAGTAATACTCCACTGTTCCCTTAGTAGTCATCAAATCTGATAATAATTATTCCACACTAAAACCATGAATGATTAATATTGCAATTTTAATCAGAGGAGATTAAAAAAGTTTGTTAATCACTAGAGATTAAAAGTAATCCCAGTGTTGCCACCCTAAAATCAGACAATTTTTTCAGGCACGATTTATTAAATTATTCAAATATATTTAATAATATTAAAGAGTAAATTCTTAAATTAAATATTTATTTTGCAGTTTTTTAATTACTATAACAATAAATTAAAGTTCCCTAAACATAGGCAGTAATATTGCCCTAAAAATATTCCTTCAACTAAAGTTTTATTAGCATTTTTTTCATTACTATTTTATGGAACCATTCTTCAAGTTAACCAGACAATCATAACTTTACAATTTTTTTTAAACTTGGAATGTTTACTCCATGTTTGTTTGCACTTAGCACAATGAACACAAGAAGTGGTGGTGTTGCGATCATGGGAGGGGTTTTAACTTGGTTCTCAGCGCATGCGACATGTGTGGTCGTACCCAAAACATTTGAAATAGAATATCTCAGATACTCCCCCATCCCCACCACAGATCACTATAAAAATCAATTTTTCTCAAATTATATATAATATTTTCACTTTAAACAAGCAAAGAATTAGTTGACTCATCAAATATGACAATAATCAATCCACACTAAAACCATTGAATGATTAATATTGTAATTTTAATCAGTGCAGATTAAAAAATTTGTTAATCACTAAAGATTAAAAGTAATCCCAAAGAAGGAGGCCAAAGAAGAAACTATTTGTGAAAGTTTATTCCACGTTTCGGACCCTTTAAAAAGTAAAAGTTTCTTTTTTGGTCCCAGCCAACTAATTTTTTGCTTGTTTGATTAGCAACGGCCAAACATAACTATTGTTTATATTGATATTTTCATTTTAGTTTTTCTAATTCAAATTCTTTTTTTTAAACTAAATTCATAGCCGGGCTGGTGTTTCATTTACCCGAGCAAAGTTATCATTAATTAATTCCCCCTTAGTGTGAAGATTTTATATGGCCGTCTGTGAACTCTATTTCTATATGACACCTAGTTATTCAGTAGTCCTGCAGGCGACAGCTGACCTCTGCGAATTTTAACAAAAATCTCACCCTTCTGAACTTGATTCCCTATTTGAGTGTGACATTATTTATTTTTATAATTTTTTTTTTTGTTTTAATTGAAATTCCAATTATTATGGTATTCATTGTTAATCTACATCTATAAATTTAATTGTACAATTTATTAATTAACACAAATGTTTTAACAATTTTCAAAACATTTTAGAAGGGGGTTTAATTTCTCCAAGAGGATCCCCTTAATTCTTTCTAGAAAATAAGCTTGCCAAGAAATAATCTAACAATTTCTTTAAGTCACTCCTTACAAAATACAACAATTTATATTTTTAAATTTTACTCTATACAAATGTGACAGTTTAAAATCAGCAACAGTAATGAAAATTATTTACAAATATAAGCATGTTAAAGAAAATTATTTTTTTCTAACTGGAAATTGCTGCAAAAGACAATCAAGCTTTTCCGAGAAATGTAGCTTATTTTCCACGGCAAGACAATTTCCAAGTTTTTGTACCAATAAACCAAAACAGAAGGAAATTTTGAGTCCACTTGTTTTCAAAATGTTTAGAGACGTTTTGTTCATTGGTAGGATATACGTTGGCCTAGCATATTGCCTATCATTACGTAGATAACTGTATTTCAACAAAATACATCATTTGCACGTAAATGTAAGAACGAGCTACCAAACTGATTCAAAAAATGAATGAAGAAACTCTGGAAGAACTCTGGTTGTGAATAACTCACACGAGTTTTTCTCTCAATTTATGCATAAAAGAGGCAATTCGCTACAAATCTAATCGAAAATTCACTTTAGAAGTTACAATATTTAGTTTACCCACAATACTGTTTATACGTGTTAAATTCACCAATTAACGGAAATGGCAGGTTTATAGACGGATAAACCTAGTGTTCGCCGAGCTCCCTTCAAAACTCATAAAATGCATTTTTCGTGAAAAATGTTGCAAATGAAATAGAGCAACATTTTTCCAGGACTAATGAACAATGGCCAATGGAAGCAAAGAAGTCTCTAGCCAAGCACTTGGACATTATTCAGAAGGTTGACCCTTGGGCCCTCTTTAAGATGGCTGGGGAGGTGTGTTGTCCAACATTCCACTTTGAGCTCCCCTTCCATGTGATAGTAACGTCACGGTCGGAGTGGGCTAAAAGCTGGGAAAAACGGGGCCGGAATGGGGGATCCTGGTTTACGGATGGGTCCAAAATGGCCTGTGGTACTGGAGCGGGGATATATGGGGTTAAGCCGGAGGTACGCATTGCGAGACCCCTCGGCGGTTACTTCACAGTTTTCCAGGCTGAAGTCTATGCAATAAAGATCTGTGCTGAGGAGAAACTGCTTATGGACTCTAGGAATAGAGAGATATGCATCTTCTCAGGCAGCCAGGCTGCGCTGAATGCACTTCGGGCGTTCAGAATCACCTCCCTCAGTGTAGAGACTCCCTGGAGGCATTATCCCGGCACAACAAAGTTCGGCTAGTATGGGTGCCAGGGCATAAGGGGATCATAGGTAACGAAATAGCCGACCAACTGGCCAGTGAGGGAGCGAATACTCCCTTCTATGGGCCGGAACCTGCTCCTAGGGGTAGCCAAAAGTATGGCGAGGGCGTCTCTGAGAGAATGGACTCGGAGAGAGCATAACCGATACTGGAGGCTAAATACTGGGGCAAAACACGGCAAAATGGTTATGCCAGAGCTGTGTAAAAGAAGGACCAGATACATCCTGGGTGTAAGCAGGTATCAGATTTCTCTAATAACCGGCCTGTTTACTGGGCATGGCAGTTCAAAAATCTGCACAATGTGGGGTTAGGACTATGTGTAGACTATGTCAGGAGGAGGAGGAGACGGCCTCTCACCTGCTGTTCGATTGCGTTGCAATAAGTAGACTGCGGTACGAGATCTTCGGCACATTGAGACCGGAGGAAATCGTACTCCAGGAAGGACTGGTGGGGAAGGCTTTGTACCTCATGAAGAGGGGGCTTCCACTACTAGGTTTGAGAGGTTGGCACAATAAGCCTCAATGAGAGGCTGCGGTGCCTGGGTTTTAGTCCCCCCTTGCATCATTCTAATTCTAATTCTAAT